>CAEGAF010164518.1:0-72080 GCA_903067075.1 Micropoecilia bifurca | reverse complement strand
AAAAATATTACCCACATAAATAATAATAATACTAATAATAATAATAATAATACTAATAATAATAATAATAAGAATAATAATAATAATAATAATAATAATAATACATGTAAACTGCAGACATACCTTTTGATGTGAAGTTGCACTTCAACCAAACTTTCTCTAACAATCTACCTATTAGGTAACACTTAATTTGAAGGGGTGTTTATAAGACTGACATGACACTGTCATAAACATGACATAACACCAACTACTTTATGAATGTCATGACTGTTGTCATGAAGTGTTATTCGGTAAATAATGACACTTTTAATGCAAAGTTGGTTTAAAAGTTGCATTAAAAGTCCATTACAAGTGCCAACTTTAAATTACTTGGTAAATCATGATACTTTTTGGACTATCAATGCAACTTTTGAAGGATTAGAAGTGTCATTATTTACCAAATGACACTTCATGACAACAGTTATAAATGCTTATAAAGACGCCATGTTTTATATGGCTTAACTTGTGTTAAGCCATATTTATGACACAGTCATATCAGTATTACAAACACCCCATCAAATAAAGTTCTACCTCATGTTTTGGGCAAAAAATAACATTAAACACTTGAACATTCTTCTTATGTTTGGCTTCTCGTTGCAAACCAGACAACGAGAAAATTTGGTAGTAGACAAATTTTCACTTCAGGCTGGAACAACCAATCGTATCCAAGCTTAATCATGTAGCCCAGTTTCTTATTGGAGGTCAGTGTCACTATCAGTAAAGTACAGCAGAGCCCATTTATAACAATGCCACGGACTCAGAGGGTGTCAACCAATAAAGAAAAGCTTCCTCCAAAAATGTACTTAGTCAGGTTAGTAACAGGTCAATGAAATGAAATAAAGCTGGTAAACATTAGGCTTGTGGGATGACTGACGTCAACTCCACTGAAAATAAACCAGAATTTTGACCTTGTGTGGATTGGAGGAGATTCCCAAATTTACTATCTTTAAAAGTCTCACATTAATATATTGTTCATGATTATAATGAGAGGATATAATCTTTGGATAGGTGAAATCAACTCTCAACGTTAATAAAACATAATTTTTTCTGATGAATTAGAAATGATCCTTTAATATTTATCATTGTGCAACAACAAAGAGTATAACATAATACAATACATGATAAAATAGAATCTTAAATCTTAAATGGAGTTCAAGATAAAAACTGTAAAAGCTGAAGTTGACAGAAACAAAGTTTTTTATTTAGGCCAGACTGGGTTTTTATGCATTTGGACACAAAAACGTCTCGTTTTATACTTTATCTCACAGCACATTGAACTTCCTTGTGTTGTCACAGTGAGAAAAGCCTAGAAACAAATGAAAGGTCGTTCTTTAAAATGTGAGTGTGAAGACTAGTTGTGAGAAATATACTCAGATTTAAAATACAGATTTTTGTTTGTCTGCAGCTTACCTTGCTCTTACACACTTCTCCTTTTTATACGCTTCACTTCACTGTTTACTGTCCTCAACGTAGCAAAAAAAAAAAACTCCATAGAAATCCAGCCACAACACCAGACAAACAGGAAGCAGATATAATGAAACAAACGTTATCACGATATTACGCAACGCCGAACTTTGATTTGGCTCAGACTGCTGCAGGAGTTCACCTCTGATCTTTCCCCCCTTCCTGAATCCGGGTTTGGAAAGAGATTTGCTGATGAGCGCAGGTTCCCTGAGGCATGGCAGCAGATGGTAAGTTTCTGACTCAGCACAAGCTCTTATTGTGCAGAAATCCCAGATAGTTTGTGCGTCAACACACCTCAGGATCCTGCAGCTGAGCGAAGAGACAGGTGGGTCTATTTAACACCTTCATTAAGATGACATCATGTGGTCATCTCTAAACTCACAAACACGACTTTCACTTGATGCAATGTGAAGAGTTTGCACAACTCTCAATTTACTGCAAAAGACAAGATTTTATTGGTTTCTCCTTAAAGCTGACTCCCTGTCTCGGAGCATTTTGTTGAGAGTGAAGGTCGTGTGAGTCTCAATCGATTCCCTTCTCGGATTATTTACTTCCTGGCTGCTGACCTCAATTCATTAATCCACCAAAGCTTTATTTGCCATTGTAGATTTGCAGTCTGGCTATTTATTTGTGCAGTTGAAAAATATAAGTATCAATGTTCAGGATGTCGATGTATAGACAGATGTCCTAGATAAAAGCGTCTGTGCAGAAAAATGTATCATGGCATTTTTTTTCTAAGAGGAAATAAATGATCTGCTCTCATTATTTCTCAGCAGATTGGAATATGAA
The DNA here is from genome assembly GCA_903067075.1 of Micropoecilia bifurca. Taxonomy (NCBI): domain Eukaryota; kingdom Metazoa; phylum Chordata; class Actinopteri; order Cyprinodontiformes; family Poeciliidae; genus Micropoecilia; species Micropoecilia bifurca. The sequence continues at coordinate 69,788 of CAEGAF010164518.1, read as the reverse complement.
TGTGAAAGTAAGGCAAAGCATCATTTTTCTCTTAAAAAACCCCGAACAAAATAAAAAAAGAACATTGCTTGTCTTTGCCTGCTGCCGGGTCTGCTGACGTCAATAACCAACTTTTAATCCAGGAAATTCTGATTACGTTCACATTTATTGGTTTTGTTTTGCTTTGTTATGCTTAATGTAAAGGAAAATGAAGCTCCAATAACAATGAAGCATGATTAAGTTTAGACTCAAACAATAACATCCTGTCCTGTATCACAATTTTTAAAGTCATTCTCCGGTTTTAAGATTGCTTCCACATCAGTTAATATCACAGGATTTACAGTTTCTGAAATCTGGAATAAAGATCATGTCTTCTAATTTGATTGATAACTCAAGTGCAAGAGGTTCTCTCTCTTAAATATTAAGATTTCCGTTTCATTCCACCACTTTCCGTACCACAAAAGAACAAACAAACAAAAAAAAAAACAATTATTAGACCTATTTTGGTGTTGAAAATTATTATTAATGTCATGATTAATCTAGATGGATTACTAACTAAAAGTGCAATACCAAAAAGCTCAGATCAACCAGAAGGCATGTGCAAAAGCCTTATTTTCAATCTGTATCAGTTTAATAAACTTTCCAAAGGTTGTGACGGCTGTCAGGTGTCTGTTGCTCAGACTCTTCCCCCATCAGGTGTTGCTTCGACATCCCAAGCGATGGGCAGACCTGCATCCTGTCATCCAAGAGCTGTGTGTTGGAGAGGGAGTCCAGCAGCTATTGCATATAATCCCCCTGCACGCTCTCCACATCCACAGCCGGGTTGTTGTTGTTGCCATGAGGACGGCCGAGTCGGAGAGGCAAGCGAGCTGCAGCATCACGCTTCCTCGGGTGTTTGCATTCTCACAATGGGGTGGGGAGGAGGGAGAGCAGGGAGGGAGAGGAGGAGGAAGCTTTCTTGTTGCTCCTTGCGTGTTTGCTCTCTCAAACTGCTTGTTTTACTTGGATGCGGCGTCTGAATCATTTCTGCTCGTCTTCACTTCAGACAACAATAGCAAGGAACAAGATTTGCATTTAAAAAAGTGAGCGATCAGAATGACAAGCAGTTCGATTTGAAGAAAAGGTGAGTTGCCATGTTTTTTTTCTTCTTTTCTTTACTCAAAAAAAAATCATTATGATTATGTTTGCTAAGTGAGGCGTTGTGGCTGTGTTAGAGTAGAAACTACAGCAACAGTGATAAAAACAACAAAAATAAACATAATTTCAAATTGTGTAATGGTTTCTGAAATGTCCAGAGCTGCTGTCATCGTCATCATCATCATCATCATCATCATCATCATCATCATCATCATCATCATCATCATCATCATCATCATCATCATCATCAGATGCTTCATCCAAACAACAAACATCTTCAAGACTACTTCAGCTTCCTGGAGAAAATCTTCCCAGACAAAAGAAACTGCACAGATTTTAAACTACGTGTATTTGGAAGAAGCAGCATTGCACAAGGAAGAGAAATTTACAGGAAAAGTAAAATCTACGTTATGTCCTTTGAGATGCATTATTATTTCTGCAAAAGCTGAGACAAAAAAAAATTCCCATTCCTCTCATGTTTCTTCTTCTGGTGTGCTCTGTACAGCACTGGAAGTTATGTGCGGAGCTCTGCCAACACCGATCACACTTTATGTGTCACTTGTTTGGATTTCTATCTTTTATTTTATTTTTTTCTGGCAGCTTAAATAGATTTTTACCAGCAAGTCTCACATTTTCTGATGAGCTGAACTCCATCACACCTGCAGTCAGTTTGCTGTATCTGACGGTTCTGTTTATCTTTTAAAGAGATTGTTGTTTTCGTGCTCACACGGAATAATCACACTCACAGACAAGAGGGATAACTCACTGTGTGTGTGTGTGTGTGTGTGACAGAAACTGGGCGTTTTTCCCAGTAACAGATCATCTCAGCTGTTGATATAAACTCGCATGCAATTCGCTACTTTTTCTGCCCCCTGCTGGTGAGTTTTGCCACTGCCCAACCATGCATAAATAAATGAATGAAAAGAGTTTAGAAGGATTCAGAGGTTGAGGAAACAAATGTTAGAACCTCTAACAGGCTTTCCTGATATTACGGCGCATATTTATCTGTTATATGATCATAGTTCTAGGAATAATAAAACCACGATCTCTGCTCCAAACTTCAGCCCCCTACTGTCACCGCATTAATGCGTCTCTGATATTTTATGACAAGAGGATTATATCCCAGTACCATGAATGGCATTTTATAGACTCTTTTACTCAGACAATAGGGATTAATGTCTGAATAATAAAAAAAAAAGACAAGACAACTAATTCAATACAATACTTTCCTAACTATGTTGGAACTTTGGACTCTCTCTTTATATATATATCAGCTGTGACAAAATGTTCTGTTTTTTAACCTTGACATGCTTAGATTTTTTTTTAAAGGTTTTTATTTCTTCAGCATTAAAGGACACTAAGTTTTAAAGGCTTTCATTAGAAAACCCATATAAACAGTCAAGATTTAAGAATTTTTTTCATCATAAAAATAAAAGATTTCTTCTTTACATCAATAAAACTATAACTCTGTAATGTTAGAACCCTGTCTTTATAACTTTTACCTATAAAATTGTATTCGGTTTCAATAATAATTACACTGAGATCATCCCTGAATTGCATCTGGAGAAATGAAAGATTTTGTTTTTGGAAGTTTTAATTTGATTTGTTGTGCAGCTCAGTGATCTTTGACAGAATTGTGAATGAAGGATCATTATATAAAATTCGTCACTGTTGGAGAAGAATCAGAAGATGCAACCACATCTAATTTCAAGCAAGCTCTGCACCGGTGGCATGACAGTGGATAAGTGAATAATTTCTGCTCACATCAGAAGTTTTTGCTGCTCATTTTACTGGGATAAATCATTTAGAGACATTTTACGTACAACTATTATTCTGTCCAGTTCAAGAGAAAATACCAAATAACAAATGCATTAATACTTTGTTGAAGTACAACAGTTTCGGTACTCAGTCTTATTCAGCCCACAATTATCAGTCATGTTAAATCGGATGAAATAAGGGTCAACTGCACTTGCAGAAAGGTTGCAAAGGATTGAAAAGATGTCAGTTTTGCAAAGGTTATCAGTCAGAGCAGTGAGACAACATGTACAGGATTATACATGGTAATAAGACTAATAATTTGAGAAAAGGGGGCAACAGAGACATTACAGAAAGTGGATGTTTCTCTGAACTGGAGAAAAAGACAAAATGGACTGCAAAGAGGCAGACAGCAACATTTCAGATGAGAACTGTTTATGTATATATTATAATAATATCTCCTGTAATCTGGACTAAGAAGAAAGAACTCTCTTTCTGTCAAATTAAACTTCTCAGCCTGACACCTGAAGTGGATTTTGGATGAAATACCTCATCATAACTGATAGATTTGGAAAAAATTTGCCGAGTAGAACGGCAAACCTTGCCAAGGTGGGATGCTGAAATTAAATTAAAAAGTGCTTCAACAAAGTTCAAGCTTTGAAATATTTCTTTAATTGTACATAAGTGCTATATTAAATGATGAAAACGTTACTTTTTTAACGTTACCTATTGTTTTTCTAAAATCACAATAATAAGATAATATGCTGACTGTGGTCTACATTTTCAGAACCACTGCATGTGTAGCGATCTTCACTGCAACTAAACCTCAATGTTCAATTTTCCTGGTGATAAATTACAACGATTTTTAGAAGAGCTTTAAACTACATCTGCCCCTCTGATAAAACAGTCAGTGTGCTGATTACATTTTGGAGAAGCTGAGCTCAGCTTTTGCAGCTAAACCTGAAACTGATATGCTAGATGATAATTAAGTGCTATGAAAATGCAGAGAACATGGGTTTTGTTTAAATCTCAACCTTTTAAATTAGCATAGCTCTTTGCAATAAATTTGCTGGCATCTCTCAACGCTGAGAAATGCCTGCGCAAACTCTCAAGCTGCGACATTAGCATATGTGTCACAGATAAGTAAGGGGGAAAAAAAGTTCACAAAGCACTGAAAGATGTCAAGAGATGAAATGATGGCTAAAGAGATGAAACAGAGGCTCCATGTGAAGCCTCCTGTGGTGCCGGTTTACTCTCTTTATCACTCTATGTGCACACATCAAACGAGAGCACGCTGGCTTTACAGCCTGCTCTTTGTTTTACTGTTTTCTCTTTCTTATAAATCCTGCAAGTGCTGTCAAGCTAAAATAAAACCGTCCTTTGGACCGCAGCCTCAGTCCGTGTTGCTAAGGTTACCTCGCCACCATCAGTTGTAGCAAAAACATTTTTTTTTAAATCTGCTTTGACTTGAGGCTGTCATTATCTCCCTTCAACACAACACAGTGGTTGGTGACTTCCTTAGGTCGTCTTTCTCATGTTGAAGCCAGGAATTTACAAATGAAAGTGCGGATCATTTTACTCTTTTTTTCTTCTACATTTTTTTAACCACAGCTTCTAAAGGACCAGAGGTAAACAGCAAAACTCAGCTGTCCAAGGGTTGCTAAGTGTTAAATTACCTGCGTTCTTTGGTGACTAATTAATTAAAAACATAAAATATGTAACTCTCAGCATGAAGTGCTTTATTTTCTTGTCGAATGTGCTTTTGATGATCAAAGTAGCAGCTTCCTATAAAATCTTTCTGTTGGCACATTCATGGAAAGATCATGCAGTGCTTTGCAGGAGTCTTGAGTTCTTCTTCATTTCTTTATGGTTTGTTTCCTAGGAGACAGACTTGCTTTTAATTTAATCAAGCTGACTTCATAAATACAGTGCTGTGAAATTCAAATGTTCCTTTCTTGCCTTTCTGCCTTTTTTACGTTTCAGATCATGAATCAAACTTTGATACTTGACGAAAATAATCAGAGCTAAAACAAGAGTTTTCAAATAATGATTAAATGTATCAATAGGGGAAAAAAAGCCTCCTAACCCGTAAAACTGCATGCATGTAAATGAGTTATTTTAATCCTGCAGAGGAATTTTGGCCGACTTCAATTCCACAATTACTTCAATTCCACAATATTGTACAGTTTAAAGAATGAATCACCTTTTCTGCATAATACCTCAGCATCTCTGTAAGACTGAAGTCCCGACAAAGTCTCGGCCAATCCATAAGTCTTCATTTTGTTTTTCTTCTTATGTTTTGAACTGTTCAGGGACAGACTTGCACTTGTATGACTTGGGTCATTTTCTTGCAGCATAAACCAATTCTGGTTGAGCTGAAGGTCATAAACGGATGTCCGCACATATTTCTTCAGGATTTCTGCTGTCAAATAGAGATCCTGAAACAGCAAAACACGCCCTGATCATCATATTGCAACTACCATGCTTGTCTGTTGGAGTGACTTTATTATTTTTTTTTTCTTAAAATTATGTGTTTCCTTTACATCGGATATAACAGGATGGCTTCCTCTCACTTTTATTTAGTCAGTTCACAGAATATTAGCTATTAACTTTCTGAGATTTTCAGAAAGTTAATAGCTAACTATATCCCATCTCAAATTTTTTGTTAAATTTGAGATGGGATATAGTAAGTTATATTATATTGTTGTGTATATTGTGTTTGGGTGGTTTGGATGATAAAATCATAATTTCAAAATGTTTTTTTTGCAGTTATATTTGTTTTATGTTAAATTTGTTTGATGTTTTGAAACAGAAGTTTGACATTTACTGTGAGAAAAAGCAGAAATACAAGAAATCCATAAGGTGACAAGTATTTTTTACAGCTTTGTAGGACTTCAAGGAAAATCTGAATTGACTGTAATCCATATTTAGTGTAAGAAGTTAGTTGTTAGAGATTAAAGACAAGTAGCGTGCTTAAATATAGCACAGAAATGTCAGAAATCTATCAGGAAATCAACTAAGTGACCCTTATTTACATCTCTTCTACATGAAAGACATTCAGAATAATAAACATTCACCATTTCAGTCAAGAGGAAATTATCGATATCTAGTTTCTAACACGTCAAAAGGGTACAGAAGACGTATTTTCATTCTGATACGTACTAAACAGGTGTCACTGTCTTTTCCTCTCACATACAGGCAGGTCTCCAGATGTTTAAGGGGACTGCAGCCCACCTGTGTTTGTACTGGAGGGCTGTGTACCTGCTGGCTGCAGGGGTGGCGCTGCCGTCCGAATCCCTCTGGCTGTGTCCGCCGTCCTGTCGCTGCAACGCCGCCGCCCTGGAGGCAAACTGCTCCGGCGCTCAGCTGGGCGCCGTGCCTGACGGTCTCCCCCAAGATGCCGAGCTGCTCAACCTGACCCACAACACGATCAAGACTCTGGTGAATCAGCAGTTTCACAAACTGACTCGGCTTTTACACCTCGATTTAAGTGACAATCTACTAGCGCTGGTGGAAGCAGAAGCCTTCCTCGGCCTGCAGAATCTGCTCACGCTGCGACTTTCTCGCAATCACCTCAGGATTATCTCCGTGGGAGTGTTTTCTGGTTTGACGAACTTGCAGCTGCTAGATATAAGCAGCAATGAGATCCTTGTCCTCTTAGACTTCACCTTCGCAGACTTAGGATCTCTGCAGGTTTTCCTAGCAGACAATAACGACTTTGTTTTTATCTCTAATCAAGCCTTCGCCGGACTGAGTGGCCTACAGAGGCTGGACCTTGACGGCTCTAACCTCACTGCTGTGCCAACCGAGGCGCTCACTCAGCTGAGTGTGTTAAAAAGCCTTCACATTCACCAGCTGGACCTCATCTCGCTGCCAAACTACTCTTTTTACCCTCTGCTGCACCTAAAGGAGCTCGTCGTTGCACATTTCCCAAGGCTGGAGACTTTGTCAGCAAACAGTCTGTTCGGCCTCAATCTCACATCCTTATCCATCAAGCACTGCAACCTCAAAGAGGTACCGTACGCCGCTTTGCATCACCTTGTTTACCTCGTGTCCATCGACCTTTCTTTCAACCCTATCACTTACATCCATGGGAACCTGCTTGGAGATTTACTCCGGCTCCGAGAGTTTCATCTCGTCGGCGGCTCACTGGCAAGCATCGAAACCGGAGCGTTTAAAGGTTTGGGATATTTAAGCGTGGTGAACGTTTCACGAAATCTTCTCACCACACTCGAGGCGGGGTCTTTCCATTCAGTGGTCACCTTGAAAAGCCTGGGGCTCGACAACAACCCCCTCGCGTGTGACTGCCGCCTGCTTTGGGTGACTCGAAGGCGGCTGTACGTGAACTTTGGTGGGCGTCTGCCGACCTGCATGACTTCCACCCAGCTGCAGGGCTGGGATTTCCTGGAGTTCTCCGAGGACGAACTACCGAGCCTGCTCACCTGCCGGCAGGCTCGGATTGTGGACCGGAGGCCCCAAGATGTGAAAGTGAATCAAGGACACTCGATGGTGTTTCACTGCAGCTCAGAAGGTGACCCCCAGCCATCTGTCAGCTGGCTTAATCCCCAGCTAAGGCAGGTTTCGCCTGTTGGCAGGATACGGACTCTCTCCAACGGCTCCCTGGAGGTGCGCTACGCTCAGCCACACGATAGCGGCACTTATATCTGCGTGGCGTCCAATGCAGCGGGAAATGAAAGCCTGCGTGTCAGCCTTCATGTCCAAGCTTTGCCATCATCTCCTAAAAAACACTATCGTCTTAAAGGCTGGCCTGCCTTTCCTTCCTCTCCCCCTGGAGTGGATGGAGATGAGAAGCTCCCGTTTGATGTGAAGACTCTTCTGATAGCAGCGACGATCGGATTCGTCTCATTCTTTGGCTCGGTGTCCGTGTGCTTCGTTTTCATGTTCTTCTGGAGCAAAGGAAAGGGGCAAATCAAGCACACGGCAACGATCGCCTACGTGCCACGCAGCGCCATGTCCAACAGCAACACGGCGACGTCAAACTACATGGAGACGAGCAGGTTCACCATGAAACTCATATGAGTCCGTTTGATGAACCGAAAAACATATTTTTCATAAGGTGTGGCTGGATGAGAACAAATAAAATGCGTTTGACTATTTGAGATGTCTGAATTTAATGTAAGAAATGATCACATTTTACTAACACTCATGTACTTTTAACAGTCTCTGACAAGTTAAATGAATGCGAGCATGACGTATTACACATAATGTGAGGATTTTAAGTTGAGTTTTCCCAAAAAATATCCAAGTTGACAAGGATTTTTTTCATGCTTGTTTCCTCTTGGAAAAGAAAAACACTTTGCATGTCATTAAAGAACTAACAGCTCTGACAGGGCATAAATAAAATGTGGAAAGATTAAGACATAAAAGCAAAAGATGTATCAATCTTTTTTTTTTCTGGCCAATACCTATTTCTGGTTTACTTTCAGCTGCCTGTCCTGTTTTTTTTGACAGATTATGTCTAATTTTGAAGACATAATGAATAAATCTATCACAGTTTTTCTCTCTCACTATTTCTGGCATTTAGCGAGTAGACATCATTTTGGTCCTTCGAACTGACCTAAAACAAAGAAAGTTTGGTCTGATTTAACTCCAGACAGTGAAACAGAAAAAAGTCTTTTTATTCAGAGAATGTAAACTTCTGGTTTTAGCTGTGTGTAAACTTTAACGAGCCACTTTAATTGATTCTCAGGTGTCACTGGATCCTGCAGTTTGTGTATTTTATCCAAATACTGTAAAATGAATAGCAAGTCTTTTAACGCATCCTTTAATGTTTATGTTAATTACAAAGCTGATTAACTTTTCATCCAGCCTCCATGACTTCTGTTTGTTAGAATATGCTATGAAACAGATGCGGATTTGTCTTAGCTGCCTTTAAAAATGGAAAACACAGGGAAACATGTCATTCAAATGAGTCACTTTTGTTAATGTTTAATAAGTCATGAAAATGGATACAAAACTGTGCCTAATCTTACAATTATCTACATTCAAAGTTAATCATTTAGAACTGGAACTGTGAACTGGTGCTGCAGTAAGAGAGAAATTGATTTTAAGGCTTTTCACACATCTTAACCATTTACCAAATAAATATGTAGGCTGTCAAAGAAAAAAACAAAAAACAAAACAAGAGATGGTTTGCTTACTTGCGTTTTTGCTTCTACTTTAAAGGAGGAATATAATGGCCAATAATGTAACTTGTGCTTCTTTTTAGACCTTGGATAAAATGCTAAAAGGGATCCTGGCCTTATATTAAGGTTATGGTATTTCGCAATGATTATGTTGTTTTTTTTACATTGTCACATGCATTGTACATTATTCAACATGTTTATGGAACAATGTTTTTTTTAAATAATCTCTGAGGGCTGCATGAATTAAAATGATTATTTATTGAAAAATATTGATGTGGGCATATTTCCACTGAAAGACACTTGAGTTTCAGAGTGAGTGCTGTGGGAAAGAAGATGGTGTTTTGCTCATCATCCAAAGGGTAAACCGTCAGTTCTGAAGTCACAACTTTCAATTTCGGTTCCCATTTTTAGGATGTGTTTACTTACAGCAGTGATCAGAGGCATCCACCAGAAAGTGGAGCTCTAGCTGCACATGCTGTGAACACAGAAACACTCGGTTAACGGCATATATGTGTTTGTGAAAATAAAATAAATGACTGCTTTTAACAACTGACTGGTGATGCTTTTCATTTACTGTCACGACCACAGCCCATAATCCTGGCAGCTTTTGTTTCTCTGATGTTGGAAAAGTGATGCTGTTGCTATGACAATACAGTAACTCTGACAGTGTCAAGCAAGGGGCTCAGAGAGAAGAAGCAAGTTGTTTCCAGAGTAACGTTCAACAGAAGCCTCCAGTACAGTAGAACTAAAAAAAGCATCTTGCAGTGAAGGTTTTGAGTACAATAAATAAGTAAATAAATTTTGTATGGAAATATTTTTAAACTTCTGGATGCCACGGGGTTTGATTTAAATAGGTAACCGGAAGTGCAAGTTTAATTTTAAGTTACAAAAAACTCTGCAAAAATTCAAATGGAATAAAACTTGTGTTTTAATTATTATTTTTATATATTCAAAGCCACAGTGACATTATTTATTACATTTATTACATTTACTCATGAAACTACTGCATTTACATTTTCAGATTGTTTTAGGTGCAACACAACGTCAGAGCAGAGCAGTCCCATTCAATAAATTAGAACATTATTGAAAGATATATTTATTTCAATAATTATTTTTATTAAATGAAACATTAATTTCAGACACACAGACGACTTCAATTCTTTATTTCTGTCTATTATTGTGATTATCCGTTATTATACGAGAACACGTATTTAAGATATACAATATATTTATAGAACATTTATATTTACTATAATAAAGACATACATATAAAGACATGTAAACTTTCCACTAAAAAGTATGCTTGCTAACTGCTTAGAAGTTTTATTTATTTATTTATTTATTTATTTATTTATTTATTTATTTATTTATTTATTTAACAAACGAGCGTCATCGTATTCTAATATTTGGAATTGGAAAATAAATCAGCGAGGTCCAAAGTTCCTTTATTTTGAAAATCTATTGATCCGCTAGGTCTGACGTACGCAGAGTGTCCCGGAAGTAAAACCTTTCTGCTGCTACGGTTGGGCTTAGCATTTAGCATCCTGTTCGATAGAGTTTTCTATTGAATAAATCGTGATTTGCCTATTTGGTGAGGCGGACGTTGGGTGGTGGTATATTATAAAATAAAAATGGCAACAAAAAGATTAATTTAATTTATCAAAGCAAAACGACCACACATTAACAAAAGCAGCAGCACAAACAGAAGCTAAGGTTGGTTAGCATTGCTCGGAGCTATGAGCCTTGCAGTTGGACGCGAACCGAGGAAGACTGCGGGAAACCGCATGTCCAAACTGCTGGATGCTGAAGAAGAGGATGAGTTCTACAAAACAACATACGGAGGCTTCAACGATGTAAGAAATTACACTGAAAACAAAGACAAACAGATAAATACCTTCATAGTTTAGAACTACCCACATACGGGAAGTAAACGTCTTAACTGTGGCACTTTTAAAATATTTCGTGCTTCAAACAAATCATTTTGCTTCATTCCTATATGAGAGTGTAAGAGACTATAGGTAAAGTATCAATTGATTCAAAGCATGTATATGTTGTTTGCGATATTTCATATATATTTTTATTTGTAAAAAACTAAAACAAACATTTATTTACAGGTGATTGAGACAGACATGTTTAAGCAGATATGCAATATGGAACATAAAAAATGAAAGTATAAACTTAAACTAGTTTTGAGCCTCATGAATGTATGAAGAAAGTCAATAATTTATTTGTGCATAAAGTTATTGCATCACAGATATCAGTATTTAAACAATGGTGCTTTTCAGCCTGCATGTAAGAATCTGAGTTGTGTATTGAACATCTGGTGTTTTTTCATTTGCTAATCAATCAATCAATCAATCAATCAAATTTTATTTGTATAGCACATTTCAGCAGCAAGGCATTTCAAAGTGCTTTACACAACTTAAAATAAAAATGAAAACAGAAACAGACAGATTTTGAAAAAGATTAGAAGAAGATAGAAACATTATTAAAAGTAAAAATTGAAAGTAAAAACATTTTGAAACATCTCTAACCTCGACATCATACAAGGATTCTTAAACCTCAGCGTTTTAGCATTAACCATTCATCTAACATTATTTTTGACCACATTTTAATAGTATCATTGCCCTGATCCTTGGAGAAGCGTAACTAACCTGAATGAGAATATATATATTTTTAAACTCTCATTATTACTTCTCGTCATGTTATCTGAACATTTGTCTGCTCTCAGGAATCGGGAGATGACGAATATCACGGAGAGCATTCAGACACAGAGGACGAGGTGGACAGCGACTTCGATATCGACGAGGGCGAGGAGCCCGACAGCGGCCAGGAGGAAGACGCTCCTCGGAGGAAGAGTCGGGTCGTCACAAAAGCTTATAAGGTATTTCAGAAGCTTTCGGCATTAACCCTCTAAGTTAGTTACCAATGAAACATTGTGAAAACGTTTTTAAAACAAACATGTTTACGAGCACTAACACAATCTAAAAGAATAACTTGAATATGAAAAACAGTCCAGATCAGGATTTTAACAGCATGGCGCATATGCTACTATCAGCCATCACTATCAGCTGCAGGGTCACCTTCTCTATTATATACTGGTGAAACCCCAAGCTGACATGCAGCGTGTTCTGTTTACTCCTGGGTGTTAGTAATTAGTATGGTATCTATTTTATATTTATTCCAAGGAGCCTATAAAGGTGGCAAAACCCAAACCTAAAAAACCCAATGAGGAGCAGAAGAGGACAGAGAAAACTAAAGTGGTGCTCAAAAGGAGGATTCCTCAAGAGTTTCATGATTTTGCTGAACGTAAGTTGCTAAAATGATTTTCTTCCCCTTAAATTATGTTTAATAGTCCAAGCTCTTTTATTAAATAATCCCAGTAAGTAATTGTTCCACAAATAATTCTAATAAGCACATAATTATTGTATGAGAATTACTTCAGGGAATGGGTCAGTTTTGGGTTTGTAATTAAATGATGTCTCTGCCGCTCCGTAGCTCGGAAGTCTGTGCGACAGTCCACCAGTGAACACACCAGGAAGACCAACCTTCGCCTACAGGAGCGTCAGGACGCTCCTAGGAGACGGAGAGGCGCGCACCGGGACCGACCTTTGACCCAGGAGGAGCTGCTGGCAGAGGCTAAGATCACAGCTGAGGTCAACATTCGGTCTCTGGGTGAGAACCTCTTCAAGAACTCAGTGTGTCCCGTTGTGTATTGAGGGGAACACGAAACTCTGCAGGAGCAGCAATACGAATAGATGAAAGTAATGCTTAATAAATGATATTGGAATATTTCTTTGGCTCTTTCATTGAAGCAAATACTCCATGTGCATCTCCATAAATTTGGATTTAATTGAAAGTCAATTTATTCCACCAATTAACTTTAAAAAGCGAAAATCCTACAGATTTATGAAGTGATATAATTTTAAAGTCTTTACATCTGTTAATTTTGACGGAAAATTTAAAATTCAGTACCTTCCCAGCTGGAAATGAAGTGGAATAAAAAGACTATGATCCAACAAAAGGGATGATAGAAGTTCTTGAATAAAACAAAGCAAATAAAGGTCTTCTTAAAATAAAGACATGAAGTGTATTCAGATGAATGTGAAGCATCAGCTTTTATAAACCGTCTCTAGGATTTGTTTAGGACGTCAGTGATTGATTACTGACATGACAACTGTCAAGTGATCTCTGACCTTGTACTGAATTTCTGCCAAGCTTTTATTTTATTTTCACAAATCCTTAACAACCTTTGTGTTAGAAATTATTTTCTTTTTTCAGTTCAGTAATGTTTAGATTTTGTGATAAACTGGTTTTAGTGTTACTATCAGCTGTAAGAAATAATTATGAGATAGAATGAGATGAAATACATATATCAACATGTTTACAAGATGCAATGGCTTCACTTCTTGATTGACCAAAAAAAAACTATTCCATTGCATTTAATTTTACTTTGGGATCAATTACTTATTTTTGACTTCATTGTTCTAAGTAACTAAGATCTACATGTATCTTGTTCATATCTTGCACGTTTGTTGTGCTCTTTATTAAGTCAATAAAGTGGTGGATTCTCATTTTCTCAGGCGTTTTGACTGCAGTCCGAATCCTAAGGTGTTTCCGGTTTCTCTTTGTAGAGAACTACGAGCGTCTGGAAGCAGACAAGAAGAAGCAGGTCCATAAGAAGCGTCGCTTCGAGGGACCGACCATCCGCTACCACTCGGTCCTGATGCCCCTGGTCTCTCACTCGCTCCTTAAAGAAGAAAATGTTGACGTTGAGGGGTAAGTGTGGCCACCGGTCTGACTCTGATGACCTTTAAAGTCGATTTGCAGACATAAAGGCGACTCCTTTTTAATATATGCATTTTTTTTTGTCTGCATCAAAGTATAATCTGCTCCATAAATATTTAATCTCCTCTAGATTAACGTATGCCAAAACATTATATCATGTTTAGCTGTTATGCAATTTAGTAAGAAGATTTATTATGTTTTTTTAAATCTCCTGTAGAGGTATCTGTTGGGATTTCATCAAAGCAGGAGATAAAAAAAAACAATATTAAAGTAAATCCTGGTCTTTATAAATAAAGTGCATACAGCAATTATTGATTGTCGTAATCTCGTTTTCCACAGGCTGGATCAGGAAGTCTCTCAGACGGCACCGCAGAATCCCACCACGCCGTCCCAGCAGCCCACCGGAGGACTCTGCTCCCGGACTTACATAACGTTCAGCGACGACGAAGCCTTCGAGGCGGCCTTCCCTCCCGCCGCCCAGCCCGGCCCCCAGATCCCCGTTCAGGAGATCTGCCCCGTCACGCACAAGGCGGCGCTGTACCGGGACCCGGTCACGGACATCCCCTACGCCAACGCGCGAGCCTTCCGCATCATCCGAGAGGCGTACCGCAAATACGTGGCGGCTCACGGGTTTCCGAGCAGCTCGGCGGCGAGCGCCGGAGGCGACGCCTCTTCCATGAAGGGAGTCCGTCAGAAAATGGTCGTCAAGCAAAGTGGGTTTGCCACGTAGTGTCCGTCCTCATTTTGCTTTCTGTGGGTTTAGGGTTTGTTTTCTATCTGGAAGTCAGCGGATGTTTTGCGTCTGAGCAGAATTTAAACCGTCTACACACGATGGGATGCGCCGCCTGGACTCAATAAAGTTGTTTTTTTTTCTACACTCTGCAAGAGTTATCTTAACGGGTCGCTGTAGGAAGAGTTCGTTTCAATGATATTATTCAGGGACGAGCGGCTAAGACCAGCGCACAGAGCTCCAACAGAGTCTGGAAAAGTGGAATTTTATTTAATTTTTTTCAGCATTTAGATATGTATGAATACATCCAGACCTTATTCCCTATTCTGCGTGTTTCATTCTAGCTTTGTGTCTTTCTTGTTTGCTCATCTCCATCCTGTCTTATTTGTGTTCTTCCTCACGTCTCTTTCCTTTTTGCATTCCTTGTGTCTTTCTTTTTCCTCCCTTGTTGCCTTTGGAAAGCTCAGTCTGGGAAAGTCTCAAATTTTTTCATGAAAATGTGATTACAGTTTGTTTTCAGAAATTTCAATTTCAATTGTCTGCACACCCACAAACTTGAAGGTTGTTTGACTTAAAATTTCACCTTTTTTATATGTAACTATTTTGTACCTTCTATAAATGGGATAACTGAGGAAAAAAATAAATAGTTGAAAATGTGACTTAAATGTTTTTCATTTTTTCCAATGAATTTGGACGTGCACATGTTTCGATCTTAAGTTAAATCTGTTTCATTGCTGCTTGACTGTGCTTCATAGGGGCTAGAACTGGCTTCTTGAAACCAAAAGGTCCTGGGTTCAAATCCAGAGTTTTCTTGAGGTTCTCCATCTTCCTCCCTCAGTCTGAGAACATGACAGTTTAACTGATCTCCAAATTAGCCTCGACTCACAGTGCATGTGTGCATGTTTTATGTCCCGTATGTCCCTGTGCTGCCCTGCGATGGATTGACAATAAGAAATAGTAACTGTCCTCCACCTTCCCACCACCTGAGACCATCCAGGATCTGGATAAAAAAAGGATCTTGCAGAGTATTTTTTTCTTCAGCCTTCTGTGTCAAGACAAACATATTTGCGATCTACAGCAGGCATATTTATGCCTAAGTTCCTCGTGTTCTGCGTAAACAGCAGATTGGAAATATGTTTAGAGCTTAACGCTAAAGCATATCTGAACAAATATGGTGTAACAGCTGTAAGAACTGTGATGAAACACCTAGCAAACATGCGATCGGTTGTTTGAATTATGCTTCTTCAAACAGTTTATTCTGGAGTTTGTCTTCTAACTAAAATCCTGGAAAGTGTTTAACTTCAAAATTAATCTGAAACCAAAGTGCTTTTCTAATAAAACAAATGTTTAAGAACAGTCGAATGGTTTAAACTGGAGATTCAAGAATTCCTTGAAAAAAATGAAGACAACATTCCCAGAATGTTTTTGATGAGGAAATACGTCTGCAACTTGACATAAAGCTAAATGAAAAGCTTTACCTCTCCTTTAAACACACGAGGATAATACTATTTGCGATGCCTGGGCTTTATTCGCGCAACGATTTTACACCTTTCTTCTTTCTGAATGTTCCGGCGTGACATGAAAACATTTTTCATTAAAGTCTAACCGCTCGCTGTCTTGCCCCGCAGAACTCTGCATTTAAATGAAGCAGACAGCAAGCAAACATTTTAAAAATGTGCTTGCTTTATGGTTAATAGCAGATAATTGCCTGAGCTTCAGTCCTGAACAATAGAGCTGTGCTGATCCCTCCGGGGCTTCACATTAGCTCTTCTATTTTTATTTTAACGACCGAGCAAGAAAGTTTCCCCTCAGCATGATTTCAGAACAGTTTCACCTTTGACCCCTCACATCCTGGCCAAAGAATCCCTTCAGCAGGTTTTTGGCCATCTAGACCAGCTTTAGCCTTCAGAGACATTTGTTCTTTATACTGTACTCTTTTTTTTTTTTTTTTTTTCAGAGAGAAATTGTAACTATTCTTCAAACGTTCATTAGTCCCGAATTGATGCTGCTGTCAAAAATCATCTGAATCCACTTTAACCGTTTTTATGATGACTTAACTTTGGATTAAGTTAAACATTTGCTGTGGAGTTTATCCAGTTATTACAAGCCTTGCAAGAGCGAGACATCTGCAATAATTAAACAAAGTCTATAGAGTGAAGCATGTAGAAATTAAATTAAGAGGTTTTCTTTTTAGCTAAGCAGGCAGGCAGTTTGATCATTATGTCATTATTTATTTGATATTTTTATTAGTCATTTTTATTTCCAGCCATTCTGGTGTAAATTTGCTGGTATGTTTGGGGTGAAAATCTAACTTTGGCCAGACTTGTTCTGTCAGACGGACGTCTTCACATTTGATTCGTTGCAAATCCTCTACCTGTCTGCTCTACAGTTTGCATGGTGTGTTTTCCATATTGCTACGTGCTTTTAGATTTAGTTGCATCAATCCAAGGAATCTTGTTCCAGCTTTACAAAACAAACAATGCCAGTTCTTGTTACTCTTCTCAGAGAGACAAGGCTTCCCCTGAGCTGCTGTTCTGTACAGGTCCTACTTGTTCAGAGTTTTTTTTATTTATGTATTTTTTTTAGTTGCATTGCCATGAACTTTAACTCAGTGTTTTACTGAGGTCTGTGGAGTTTGGAGCAGAGCTCTTTCTCTGCCCTGTTTTTATCTCAACCATCCTGGAGGAGATTGGTAACTGCTTCAAAGGTTTTCAAAATGGAAACGTTTTTTTTCTTCTTTCTCTGCATAAAGTTGGACTTCAGATGGACTTGAAAGCTGCATTAACCAGCCTAGACTGATGGGCAGCAGTAGCTACGTCTCTAAGATTATCACTGATGTTTTTCCTTCTCGTAATTTTAACGCTCTAGATACTTCAAGCCTGTTAACTGCCAAAAAGCTCCTGCTGTTGTTTTCCTTTTGAGCAATAGTGGTTTTGGATGCAGGCAGAGGAAATCACAAGCATGAAATAAAAATAAAAAACCTTTGTGTTGGCTGCACCTTGGACATGTTTCTATTGCTTTAGTTCATGTTAAGTCAAGGAGGAGATGGCGCCCCAGCTTAGCTTGCAGGTGTTTAACATGGTTGGAGCTTTACTGCGTTCACACAGTTTCCTGCAGTTTGGCTCATGCAGAAGATGGATGTGGAGTTTCTATGTGATTTTATTGAAAGTGAACAAACCTTTTCTGCTCAGATACAAACAAGAAAACTATCAATTCAGTTTTAAACACGGGGGAAAAAGAATAATCAATCCAGATCAGGATGTGACTCCAGTAAAAGTTAGATGTTTTATTTCTACTAAATTTATATATTTTAGCACACATTGGAAGCGCACTAGATGCTTTGTGTCACTATTGTTCATCCTTCACAGTAACGCATCACACCAGGCTATATTAGCTGAATGCTGACGCATAGCAAGACGCCGGAGGAACTATTACACCAAACTGTGTTATTGTGGTGTCACATTGCACTTGTTCCAACAAACATGGACTGCACTGAGTGTGGGGGGGGGGGAGAGAAAGATTTTATTACGCCTTTTAAACTCTGGCAACCTCAACACCGGTTATTTGAAAGCAGCTGCCTCCCACACACTTCGTCACTTGCTTTGCTGAGGGATAAAAAAGACCAAACGTCTTAATTCAAAAATAACAAGCCGTCCCTTCAAGTGTCTGACGACGAATTCAGAGTCAAGCTGTGCCGACGTCTCCGCCGGAGCGACGAACGCATACATATGCATGTATGCATTTAAACATTCAGTTGGTGGTGGTGTTTGTGTGTGTGTGTGTGTGTGTGTGTGTGTGTGTGTGTGTGTGTGTGTGTGTGTGTGTGTGTGTGTGTGTGTGTGTGTTATAGATGCTTCTCACATTCCTCTAATCCTCTCCTACAAACAGGACGGAAAATGCTTTGTCTCCCACATACTGCACCCTGCATATGGCACTAAATGAACAGTTTGCAGAAAAGGAAGAGAGCGAGCTGCATTATGGCGCTTTCTAGTGTGGTAGTTGCCATGGAGAGGAGTGTAGGTGGTGTACTCCGTGCTGTACTCCTTCTCTGTGTCCTTCCCCCCCTCTTTCCTCTGTTGCCCACCCTCTCTGTTCTGCTATGTGCAACATCCATGCAACTTTCAGTCCTTCGTATTTACTCAGAGGTCGCCGATGGTGATGCTCAATCCATTGCAGCTGCAATAAACGTGAGGTTGAAATGCTGGGAAAAATTGACACGAGCAAGAGTTTCTTTTGAAATGTTAATACAATGTCACAGCTGCAGCAGTAAGAGTTAATAGTGTGGAAATGTTGTCATATTTCCCCTTAAATCTCCACAATAACATCCTAAAAAGATTTTTCTATTTTAATCCAGATTTATTTTACTCGTTTGTTCCTTGTTGACTACCCGTGTTGTCCTGTAGGTTGTGATTTGTCAACCTTTCCATTTTACACAAAGGCTATTCTTTTATCAGTTTCCATGGAGATTTTCGGTGTCTGCACATTGATGGTGACTGAGTGAGAACTGAGAGAAAAGAGTAAGGATGTTTCATTTCCAGTTTGCTCCTTTGTGGTGCAGTTTGGAGAACTGAATCAAACGTGTCCCAAGATAGATTTTTAATTTTAGTGTTCGATGCCAAAATAATAACAATTAAAAAATATGCCTTCTTAAAAAAAGATAAATGCTTCTCTGTGCATATCTCCATTTTTTTTTTCAAAGTTTCTTTCATTCAAAGAGATCTCTACATTTATTGACAGCCTTGGTAAAGATGTGTAAAAACAAACAAACAAAAAATGCATTAAAACAAATCCATATTTTACTCCAGAATAACATAAGAGTGAAAAGATTTTGCAGCAGTTTTTTAAAGTGAGTTTTGGAGCATATTTTTTATGCCTGGATAAAACTAGTTCTTACTGTGAATGGTGGAAAAATAAACACCAAACCTCAACCAAAATGGTTAGTTTTATATTTTTAGTTTGATGGTAGACACAGGGAGGTTTAATTAAGGAGAACACTTTATTTTTTTTTATTGAAACCCATTTTTTCCTGTCTTTTCCATTATAATGGAATCAAGCATCACATTTATACCCAATAGAAATGTAAAAGAACAGTTTTGTAATTAAACTAAATGAACACTTATCAAATGAAATACTTAAGTTTATATTAAACAGTCCTTTGCTTCCAATTATCCTTGTTTTGTTAAAGTAGTAATTGTGTTTGATCTCACCAGAAATTTGGATATTTCTATTTTCACTTGTTAAAAAAAAGAAGGTAAAATATAGCAGAGATCATCTGTACATTCTGTGGTTTAATTGCATTTTTATAAACTGTCTAAATAATCTTTGCTTTGTGGTTTATATGAATAGCTGTATAAAAGGTGAACAAACAAGACAGTAAAGTTAAAATACACAGACTTTTCACAATCAGTTTTCTATTAATATCAGCTCTGCAATTCACAGATTATTTTCCTGTTTTGTTTATTTTATTTTCTCTGGATTCAACTTCAAATCATTGATTCAAACAAGGAGTGTCATCATTATTGTCTCACATCCACAATTATCGGTCACATTTTATTTGTGGTATAAATGTAGTTTAAAAAAATTAAAATAAAAATCGCCCTAATGGGGTCGCAAATTGGTTTCCAGGGACTTAGATAACACCTTCTTTACATTTACCCGCAAAATGATCTCTGACATCCTGAAGATGTGACAATTACTGGCAGGTATTTATGTAACGTGTTTACATAGCAGACGTCAGAATCGACAACAGAACAATTGCTGTTGCCTCCTCACATCTGGACCTAAATGGGCAGCTTTGTTCTTTTCAGTGATGAGAACAGAAACCCATTAGACTTTTCAGAATGAGTCACCCACTGATATTCATTAGCAGTCTGTGTTTGGGCTGCTGGGATTCTTTCAGCTGCAAAAAGTGAGCACTTAAGGGACATATTTACATTTTTCCAATCCAAATTCATCCTTTTTAGCAAAGATGTGCAAAGATGTCCTCAGTGGTGTTTATTTAAAAGAAGGCTTGCATTTGCTGTGTCTAAATGGCCTTTTTGTTGTGCTTTTTACTTCAGTTAATGTGTGAATAAAACAGGAAAAGTCCCACTTCATTTAACTTAGACTTCAGCTTCACATGGTTTTCCCTCCCAGAGGTTAAAGGTACATCAACCGTAGATCCAGAAACTGGTTTTGGTTTAGCTCGCTGGTTTTCTAAATGGAAGTGATAAATATGAGAATATTGTTGCACACACTGAGCACAAACTTCAAAATGTAATGCTTTATCCTCTGGCCATTTTCATTTCACTCAGTTACTGGACATTCTGGGCTACCAGCTGCAGCAGACTTAAGGATAATCCCCCCCCAGCATTTCTAGCCAGTTTAGTCTGATTTATGAAGAAGTAATTGGTGCTGGATCTGCACACTGGCTCTGCTAGGAACTGATGCGCCAAAACACATCAGATTTTTATGCAATGAAGTTGGTATGAAGTACCAACTTCATTGTACATTTGGGGAACTAACAGACAGACAATGCAGTATAATTGTAAAGTGGAAGGCTAAAGTACGTGGTTTAAAATTATTTTATTAATTACAGTTTGAAAAGTGTAGTTTGGCTTGTAGATCCACCTTTCAATGACATTACAGCTCCAAGTCATTTGCACGTCATAAGCCATTTTCTTTGTGAAACACCTCAAGAAACTGCATAGAGAGGATCAAATTTCAAATGCTGCTAAATGTTCTTATTTGATCTGGACTTTGACTGGGTCATTCTTACACAGGCACATTCTTTAGAATGATACCATTCAGTTCAGTCATAGCTCTGGTTTCGATGGTTAACTTCCATTATAGCCTAAACGCTTTAGGAGTTCCTAGAAGATTTTTTGTTTTTACCTCCTTAGACTGAGCTGCTTTGGAGAAAGATTTAGCTCCATCCCTCCTCTCTCTGACCAGCCTTTCCCTCCCTGTAATCTCAGTGGAGTTTACTGCACTTAGACAGAACATTGCTGCATTTTTAATTAATCTGAAAGTGAACACTGACGCTAAATGCTGTAGTCCTGCAGCTGAGTCTATTTTCCTAAATAACAAAAATGAGATGAACTCACGACGAATCTTTTTTTTTTTTTTTTTTAACACTGTGAGCCTGGGGCTTCCCAGCTCCCTGGGGATCTTGTTATCAGAAATCGGAAGTGCCTACTGACACACAATGGGTTGTTTTAGTCCAGTTATTTCCCATTTTGCTGCAAATAAACTTTTAGGCTGCCGATGGCATCGACCTGTTGGACTAAGGGGAGATTATGAGAAAATTTGAGCAAGATTCAGGTTTCACAGAACTGTAACACCAGTTTATTAAAAACAGATAAATTCTGGTTTTTAATAAACTGGTATATTTATATAAAAATATTGCTTATTTGAATAATTAAAAATGAAACAAATGTTATATAGATTTCTTACACAGGGGGAGCTGTTTTAAGAATTTACTTCTGTCAAAATAGTTTAGAATGATATTTTTTATTTAATTATGTGTGAGCGTGAACCAAACTCAATAAGAACAAAATGACAGCAGTGATATGAAAACTGTAGTTCATATAGATCATCATCATCATCATCATCATCATCATCATCATCATCATCATCATTAGTTAAGTATTAAATAAGAAAACTAACTCATAAGTAAAAACCTCTATTATTACAACTTCTTCTACTGCCACCATTAACAACAACAACAATAATAATAATGATGGTAGTAACAATAATTTTAATTATAATGATGTAATTTTAAAAAAATTAATAAAAAAAGCCTAATAAAATAACTAATACAACTTGCAATACCACCACCTACACAATAATAATAACAATAACAATAACAACAACAATAATAATAATAATAATAATAATAATAATAATAATAATAATAATAATAGTAATAATAATAATAATAATAATAATAATAATAATAATAATAATAATAATAATGAAAGTGGTTGAGAATTATTTTTCTTTTACAAACGTTTTCCTTCCACTCAACTTTCCACATGTCCTTCCGTGACCTCTCCTCCTTGTGGAGGGTTTTCAGCGACTATATCTGCTGGGCTATTGTCACATGATTAATTTCCCCATTCATTGGCCAGAGCATTTCTGCATGAAAAATACTTTAATCGTTTTAAAGAAAATGTATTGTCAGGTTTTTATTAGCCTTTCGTCATAATGAAAATAATTGAATGAACTTTTCACTGATTTTCCAATGCGCCCGTCTTCTCTCTAAATACAGCTCATTTAGTTAACTTTAGTTTTCTATCATAAATGCTCGTTGCGCGTTGAGAATAATTGAAAATCTGTCTACAGCTGGTTGTGAGTCGGGAGGACTCGGTTCCTCCTGGAGGCGTTGAATGGTTCCTGCTCACTATCTCCACCCTCCGGGGGAAGATGCTTCTCCGCGCACCGAGCAGTTCCTCCCCCCTCCTCCCCCCCTACCCCCCCCACACGCCGCTCCGAGCTCCGCCGTTAAATCTAAATTAGGTGTGACTGCAGCGCTCAAAAGGCCAGTTCGGCGTCAATTAATACCGAGATTCAACCCTCTTCTTTTATTGCAGCTTTTTTTTTTTTTTTTTTGGATTATGGGGACGTCGGCGTGCGCCAACTGCAGACGCTTGCCAAGATTAAACCATCATCCGGAGGTAGAAGAAAGGATCACGATTTAGACAAACAAACAAACAAACAAACAAACAAGAAAACCTAATAATATTACGTGCGCGACTGCGATTTTCTTTGAATTTTTCCGTGCGCGGTTGTTTTTTTTTCCCCAGTGAATTTTCTCCGTACATTTGGACGCTTTCTGACGGGTTTTGGGAGCGCGCGGCGAGCGGGAGCAGCAGCAGGGCTGGTTCCAGCTCGGAGTTATTGGCAGACCCTGCAATCATCACCACCACCATCATCATCACCATCATCTGATTGGTAACATTCATTTTAATACAACTGGCACGAGCAGCTGTTACAGTTTCCTGCCGTTTTTTAAGGTGTGTTGAACCGTTGAACCAGTTTGCTGCTGCTGCTGTGTGAGGAGGTTATTTCCAGATAACCGAGGGGGCAGTTTGGAGTCTCTTGCGCCCAGATCAAACAATTAAGATGACAAAAAAGGGTGATTGTCTCCATTACCGAGCGAGCTGCGTTGGGATCGCGTTGCATTTCGTTGGGGGACAGAGAGCAGAGGAGGAGGAGGAGGAGAGGAAGGAGAAGCAGAGGAGAGCAGCTGAGCCGCCGCTGATGGTCAAGCTGTGGCTTCAGTGATGGACTGATCTGGAGGTGAAGGGATCCCAGTCACAGCCTCAGTTTCATTTCTTCCCCTCCTCCCCATTTCGTTCTCCTTCAGGAGCCTTCATTCTTTAACAAAATAAAAAAACATCTGGACACTCAGCAGCACAGGTGAAGGCTGCAGTGGAAACCCAATGAATTGGCCTGATGATTGAAATACTTCAAGCTTTCAGAGGTCATACCTGGATCACCGTCTCTGTAATGCCTTCACAAACTGATTCCTTCAGCGCACCGAGAAGGAATTGAGCCTCGCAAACGCTCCTCTTCCACCAAGTGCCCTGGAGACCCACCTGGATTCGGTCTGCACCCCCAGATGTTCTGATTTCTTCTCCAGAAAGTCCTGTATTTTTGGGTAAGTGCCAACAAACGTGGGTGTATTAAGGAAAGAAAAAAAAAGAAGTGGCAAGCAGTAATGCTTGGTCTTACTGTGAAGTGTTTAGGGAGTGTTGAATTCAGCAGCTCTAAGGAAGGTGTTAAACCTTTCCAGCCTGTATGTGGACAGCGTAGGTAGATGGTCTCAGACTACAGGTTAATGTAGAAAAGAAACCGCTGAGAGCTGTACTGAAATGTCCAGCAACTTATTTTTCTTTCTGCATGACCTTTTCTTACAAAAATATTATTTTCTGTTGTTTAAAAGTCTTCAAGCTGCAGCTTTTTATTTTAGAAGCCTCCTGTTGTTGATTAAACACATAAAATCTTACAATATCACATGCAATATCAGCTCAAAACAGCTGACTGGTATAAGCTCTCATGTTTTTGTGTTGTTAAGGTTGTAGGAGAATCTGTTGCTGCTAAGAAAATTCCAACAAAAGGACTACTTTACTTTACTGACTTGTGATTTTACACTATCACCAGCAAAATAACATCATTTTGTTAGCTATATGCTACGGAGAAATAAAACAAATTTATATTTCATGGTTGACACGAATAGATTTATTTCTGTTTACATACATATTAATGTTCATACTGCAGCACAGCTAGCTGCCGCCGGGAGTTAGAAGAGTACATAGCGCTGTTCAAATGTAAAATGAATTTTAACATAATTTCAATGTGACCGCTTACGCTAGCATTAGCATGCTAACACTGGTCAGTGTTGGTTAATGTTTAGTGCAACTTAATTCTGTAACTCACAAAGCTCAGACCAACTTCAGGTCACAACTTCTGGACATGCTTCGTTTCGAAACGCCACTTTCTTTGGGAGTTCAGCTTTTGGCTCTGATCATTTTCTTTGTGCCTGATTTATGATCCACAGTTCTGCCATGTTTGTCGTTTTCCTCAGATTTATTCACATAGACTACTTTTGTAGTCTGTTTATTTATTCTGGACTGTTCCTGTCATAATCTATTAGTGCTGCTGTTTTGTTTCCTTTTTGTGATTATTATTCTGGTTGTTTACTGAGTTCATCACATCCATTTTGGGTTAGTTTATGTTTTTCATTCCTCCTTGTTCATTATTATTCAGAAGGATTTTGCCATGTTCGTTTTTCCTTCAATGTACTGTTTGTTTGGGTGTTTGCATTTCTTAGATATGTTTTTTAGGAGTAATTGTCTACTTTCCTATCTGGCATTTTCAACAAGTCAACAAGCTAATGCCGACCCTGGTTTGTCATCGTTCTGCCATCAGTCATCAGTACCCGACTAAAGGAACGACGCAGAGAGGATGAACGCGAACAGTTCAGAACATATGAGACAAGTACAGTTTGCTGGAAACTAGTTAACCCAGGAAATAAACTTGCGCCCTTACACTGCGAACAACCGGTTCATCATTTGAAAGGTTGTGTGCACTCGATTTCCACCGTGTTAAAGTGCTGTTGTATTCTGTGCATAATGACAGCTGTGTACATATCTGATGTAATGCTAAGGGCGTTCTTATTTCTTGATGCTTAAAGTGGGCTAATTAGCTTTCTCGGGAGGCTCCACTGACACCTGTAGGCCCCACAGGGGGCCACCGCCAGCTTTATAATTAGTGGAAAAGCTGACTCACACAAAACAACAAAATGTTGCTTTCAGGATTGTTTTAGTTGTACAGCAGGAAGCTTGTTGTCAAAACGCATCCTGGCAATAGGTGGAAAAAAAATCAACCATCAATTGTGAAAACGATCAACCAGAAAAACTTCTTGCTGTTTGAATTATTCAATCTCTGCTGTGACAGAGTTCCTCCATCTCAGCTGGCGTCAGATGTAGCTAATGTCTGTGTTTTCTGGATTGTGTTGCACTCAGTGGGCTTTCCCATCTTAACCCAGGAAAAAAAAAACCCAGAAGGAAAAAGTAGTTTTGTTAATGAAACATCAGTAGTTTCACTTTTAATGGAACAAGATAACTCCTGATTGCTCTTACTCGTTCCCCCTCGCTGGATTTCCTCCTCTTCTCCCTCGTGAAGCAGCTACCAGCATGTCTTGGTGTAGCGATTCTGTTGGTTGAGCTGCAATAAAAAAGACATGAATCACTGACATCAATTAATTTCTCCCAATTCGCCGCAAACTGTTGAGAATCTGGACCGCTTGCTTCTCTGTCGCAGTTGTCATCTGAGAGTCTGACAGCCGGCAGAGCGTTGACTCTCCTCCAGCACCGAGTTTCCGTCATAATTCTCCCCTTCTTCAGCCATTGTCAGTGTAACTCACTGACGGAGCTTTATCGCTCTGCCAAGAACAGAAAGGATCTGTCAGTCTGCTTAAATGTCCTCTAAAAATAAAAGTGTAGGAACCCAGTTGAACAAATTTCTGTCCTGGAGTTTGCTCAGATTGTTTCCTCTTGCACTGAAGCTTTATCATACATCCCCATCTGCATTTTTTTTAATGAAAAAAAGACCCAACAGAAAAAGAAATACAAGATTTATTTTGCTGTCATATTTTTTGATTGAATAAAAAAGTAGCAAAGCAATGAGATAAAAGGTTTTACCATTATCAAAGATTCATAGGCCTCTCAGGAGATTAAGGGTATCATGCAAAATGTCAATTTGAGGTGGAGAGACAAGAATTTAAAGTTTTGGACTCACCTTTGACACTGAAACCTGAAAACCACTTTAGCAGAAGAAACCTTACTTTGACCTGAGTCTTATTGTATCAACAGTCCAGATGCAACATCTTGACCTGTGATTCTGAAGTCTGATTCTCAGCCTGCCTGATGGAGAAATAAATCTCACTTCAGCTGTTTGAACTGACCTAATGTTGGTGGCTCTTTGTCCGCCCCAGGCTGCTAGATGTTGGAACTATTTCCCATTTTGAGTCGCCTGAGAGTTTAGGAACTTCACCCAGAAAAACAGATGAAATTATCAAAGCTTTCCTCACAGATAAAACATTTATGCCTGTTTAATTAGGTTTTGGCCTGGATCGGTTTGGCTGACAGCGTCTTGCTGCTTGTGTTTCTCTCTGTTTGACTCTGAGAAGTCGGCTACATCTGCAGCAGAGAAGGAGTCATCATGAAGGTGTTGCAAGCCAATCAGAGTGGACTTTGGAGAATTTATGGCCGTTTTTCACTTTTCCACCAACAAGGAATATAATCTGTTACTTCCTCAATTACATTCCTTGGACAAGAGCAGGAAGCAAAAATTTAAACAATTTCTTATTGTAGATAAAAAATTCACATGCAAAGTTTTTAACATTTAATCATTATATTGGGTTTACCATGTTAGTCATGTCAAGTGGTGACTAATTATGGATCATTTTTAAAAAAGTGTTACTTTCAGACAAGCCTCTTTGAGCTTAAAACTTCTGAATCATTTCTAAAGTCATACATTGAATGTTCAGGTCAGCATCGGGGTGTGAGGTTGTTCCAGCTAAATGTAAGACCATGTCGTATAGATCTAGTTGTGCACAGATAAATGTGTGTGAAAGGTAAAATCTGGTGTGATCGTAAACATTGCAATGTAGATTTCTGTCAGAACTTTGCGTCTGCGCCTGCTTTTCCACTGTTTCCTTGGAGAATGTTCACCTCTCAGAAACTAGACCTAAGCTGCAAAAACAAACAAAAAAGTGTTTATTGAGTTTAAATAAAAACTTCTTGGTCAGATGTCTGCATTGCATCATCAAAGTAAGAAGGCATTTAAAGATGCAGTACGTTACAATCGAAATGAATATTCAGACCTTTACAAAGAATGACAAAGCACGACCAAAATAAAAAGAATACGTTTTCCACTTAAGCACAAACTGATTCTCTGACGACAACTACAGTCTGTCAGATTCTCATTTTTTGATGTGTGTATACATTTTTTTAAATTTTGATAACCTAAGCAATAAAAACCGGATTATTTCATCTATTTGTGCCAATTTTCCTAAAGTATTTTCAGGAGCTTCAATTTTTCGCTAATGTGCTTCAGTTTTTAAATATTAGGTTTGCAAAGTCTTGATAAAAGATGATGGGGACACTTTAAATAGAAAATTCTCCCAAATATTTTCCCCAAAGATCTGGTGGTATAAATGTCTTGTAAGATTTTTTTTCTCTCTCTCTCTTTTCCTCTTTCATGGTGTTAATGTTCATGGTGCAATGAAATAAAGTGATTTTGAATGTTTTACTAACAAAAAGTGCATTTTGTGGTAGGAACAACTTAGGACAGCATCACACATCTTCTTTTTGTAATATTAAAAAATATGTCTATATTTCACCCATAATGAAATATGTGTGGATATTCATGGAAACGGAGCCATCTTAAAGAGATTTCATTTTGTCTTTCAGCAAAGAGTGACAGCATTGCTTCTCTTAGGGCTCTCATGTATTCCCACAAAGCTTGGCATTTAGACCTGTTGATGATAACAGTCCAAATGGTCCATTTTATTTTGGGTCTGGAGAACTTTCTGTCCATGTCCTTCTAAAACGAATAAAAGAATAAAGAAATAAATCTCCCATGACGGAAATCTTTATTGAAACGGTCCTGCGCTGACATGACCTGTACCTTCCTGCAGTTTTTATGATTTTTAAATAGTTGTCGGCCAATTTTAAAGGACTTTGCTGTTGTGTAGGTTTGTTCTGAATGCAGTATGGTATTCAATACAACTTTAAATAACATAAAATAAGTAATAAAATGTTAATAACTAGTAAGCCTTATTTTTGTGCACAAAATGCTGAACTCGGTGGAGAATTGTTAGAATTTAAAATAATCACACTTTCAAGATATTGATCCAAATCCCAATTGGATGTTAGAAAACCTGAACTACTTTACACTGATATCTGTGAGAATTTCACCGGTGAAACGTTCTCACCTAGAAGCTGAAAAGCTACTTCAGACACTTCTGGTCAAATAAAATGATTTCACTCTGTGCTGTTTAAAGATCCAAAGTCTTCTGCGTTTTACAGAAACGCTACAGACACAATAAATTTTCAACATCTAATAAATTGGTCATGGTTTTGGATTTCTCAGTAGGCAAAGAGGAGAATATTGCATTTTAACGAGCTGTTTTTAAAGCAAACATCACATCAGATATAGGTTGAAATTCAAAGCAGAGCGTTTTTACGCACCTGCTAACATGACTAGAAGGGAATCTCAAAACGCTGATGTGTCTGTAGGAATGCTTATCAATTAATCATGGTAGCAGCTTGTGGTTGAGCAGCTTGCTGACATTTAGTTTGGAAAGGGCAACTATAAAAGGATGCAGGTAGAAAAACCTCCATGAAAAACATGATGTTTCAGAGCACAATCAGGACTGATTATAAGTCTAATACGTCATTTCATTAAACTCACTCAGATAAACATCGGCTTTTCTGAGAGGAACTTGCAGCTCACTAGAAAAAAAATGGCAAAAATTAACATTTTCATATTTTGCTATTTTGCAATCACAAACTTCGATGTATTTAGAAAATTGTATGTGAGAGAACACAAAGTAGTGTGTTACAAAGAAGAGGAAAAAATGAAAGAAAAAAAATGTACTGGGGATTTGAATAGGTTTGGTTTACTGCTGCACACTTTTTAATTTTTCTAATTTCTTTGTTTAGATGTTTTTGAGTAAAATAAGCGCTCTAAAATTCACTCAGCTTGATTGCCCAATTACAAATAGTCAAACAAAACAAACTTCTTAAACCTTAAAAAGAAGTGAAGCGTAATTAATGTTTAATCTAAGGAAGTGTTACGTTTTACTTCTTCAACTCCAGCCACTCAAAGCTACTGTTTTTCTACTTTTACATGGATCCCTGTTCCAACATCTGTATAAAGTGAATGATTATTTGGTCTGTAAATCAGACACTTGATTCAGGTGTGTTTTTGTGTAAGAGCGCATCAAAAAGTTGCAGGAATGTGACTGAAGTCGGAGATCCAGGGAGGTTCCAGCAAAGATGTGTCTCTGCTTTAACACACTCGGATCTAATAATGGAGTCATTAGCAGGACTGTGTTAAACTTGATTGGATGCTGAAGAGGTAATCAGACATTTAGCTTGGTGTGTTGAAATGGGGGCCGATAACCTGCAGCCATCGATGATGAATCTGACAGCCTCTGATGTGATCGACTCCCATGTGTTGGAAATATGTGTTGGAACTACAAAAAACAACAACACATACTGGTAATGATGATATAAAAAGTGTTTGTTGTTTTTATTTCACCTGATTTTATTGTTTATACTTTTTATTGTTTTTCTTGACAGTAGCCGTTTGGCTTTTTAATAATCGCCCCCGTCTCCAAACATATAAGTTAGAACGGCTCTGAGTCTTTTGGATTAAAAGTCCAGTTTTCCATGACATCCTTAATTATTTCAATATAAATTCAATTATGGTATAATTTTGTCAAACTGGTATCTCACAGCTTGCTGGGTTTTCTCTCCCCTTTGTGTGCATTACAAAGTATTCACTCCCTTGAATATTTCCCCCTTTTATTGCTGCATATCAATCAACAAATTTTTTTTGACAAATAAAAAGGCGAAAACTGATTTCTACAAAATAATTAAATATATTGAACATAAAATAGATAATTGCATAAATATTCACCTCCATATTTACTGTATCTTCCTTTGGATGCAGCTGCAGCGTCTATGTGTGGATACGTCTCAGTCAGGTTTGCATTTCTGGTCGTAATTCTCCTCAATTTTTCCTTGTAAATCTTTCCAAGCTCTGTCAGGTTTTGTAGGACTTGACTGTGTGAACTGTCCTTGTCAGGTCCAGCCACAAATTCTCTATCAAATTGAGGTCTGAGCTTTGACTGGGCCACTCTAGTACCTCCATCTTGTTGTCTTCAACCCAGTGTAGCTTCAGCTGGATGCTTTGGCTCATTGTCTTACTGGAAAATTAAAGTTCTCTGAAGCAAATGATCCTCCAGGATTTTCCTGTGTTTTGCTTAATTTGTTTTATTTTCTACCTTTCCAAGCGTTTCTGCATCATGATGCTGCCACCACTATGCTCCACTGTTGTGATGATTAAAATCACTTGACACACACTCACTACACTCGGACGAGCTTCATTCTTCTCATTGTGAGACTACAAACACCACTTGCCTGGACCTCATTTGAAATCGGTCAGTCACTTTAGAGGAGAGGGATGTTTATTTGTTTATGTTTGTCATTATTATTCAAGAAGCCAGTTTTCACTTTGACACTAAACGGTTTTTTTGTCTGAATACTTTTCGTAAACACTGTCAATGCGCGCGCAGCCATAACTGAGCTGCTGTAAATCTGGAAACTGTTGCACGGCTTAAAAGTAACTTCCAAAATTACATTACTTTACAGATTCAACCAAAACTGCTTCGTCAAAAACTATTCATTGCCCAGGATCCACAAAGAAATGCATTTTGTGAAGGTCTGGACTACAGCCTAGTAGCTGGTGACCTTTGACCTTAACCTGTTCATTGTAGCTTTTGGCTATCATCTCCGCACTCAAATCTTTTGCAGCTTCCCGTCAACTCTGAGCAACTTTTCTGTCCCTCCTAAAGATCTGGCTGCCCGCAGCATGATGCTGCCACCCCCACCACATCTCATAATGTGGACAATGTGATCAGTGACGTGTGGTTTCAGTTTCCCTGGAGGCCAAAAAGTTAAATCATGTACCGAGAGCATCTTCATGAGGATTTCTCATTACTTTCTCTCAGAAATTGCTTTGTTTAATCTTGATTTGTCTCCTGCGTTCCTCAGTTTCCATAAAACTGTTTGTTTCCTAGTGCTTTGTATGCATTATTATTATTATTATTATTATTATTATTATTATTATTATTATTATTATTATTATTATTATTATTATTATTATTATTTATTTAGGGGTATCAGACTAAAGGGGAGTGGAAAAAAATGCACATTTTAGAAGTATGGAAACATTCATCATTTTCCTCCCATTACTACACACCACTTTGTTTTTGTTTTTTTTTTGTGATAAGGTTCCATTAAAACACATTGAAGTTTGTGACAACAACCAAATCTGCCAAGGTTCAAAAGTGCAATTTTCAAAAAATATATTTTTTTCACATTTCATGTTATTTATTTATGTATTTATTTTATTTCTGTGACTGTTGAGTTTGTTGGTTCATTAAAACTGAAAGTGCAAACTCTACTTGTGTCTGTGCCATATAGCTGCATGGACACTTCTTCAAAGACGTGGCTGCCGCATCAGGGTCAGTTTGGCTTGGTTGGTCAAGCGGAGGTTTGCTGTGGTGGACCGGGAGTTTTGACGCCAAGTGAGTCAGTCCAGACACGAACCCGCCTGCTTCTCTGCTCCTGTCAGCTTTGTGTCGTTGCCCAGCCTTGTCCTCCAGTCCATGCCTTGTGGTCCGCTGAGTTTTTTTTTTTCTTTCTTTCTCTGTTATCTGTGTTTTTATATGTATTCGCAAGGCTGCTGTTTGCTCTGTTTTCAGTGGTGAAAGGTTTTTAATGCCCGTCTGACTTCTGCTTTTCATGTCATGACTTTTCAATCCTATTTTTTTTTCAGAAAAAAATCCCTTTGTGTATTGAAGTTTTTTTTCATACCCTTTTCCCTGTATCCTCCGCTGGAGCGTCACGTTTCCTCTGAGCCCCACATCGACAGACTCCTTCTGTTTTATGTTACCATCCTCTGGGTTAGATAGTGCCATTCCTTTTTCACACTCTCTTTGATAGACTCCAAGTCTTCCTTCTCCCATCCGTGGATTAAAACGTCGTCTTCAGTTGGCTCCAGGACAGTCGACGCAGCGCATAAACCTGTTGTTTTTTAATATCAAAACATTAAAAATACCAGTTAAAAAATGAAAGGCAGAAACAAACTAGAGACTGTTTGTTTGCTTCCACCTGCTCTGGGAATTTACCTTATTTGAGCTGCATTTCAGTGATGTAATACAGCAGGATGGATGTCAGGAGCCTCATACCAGAGTTTAGGAATGTTAATGCCGGTGGCGCCACCTAGGGGAGGGGGCAACAACAAACAACACAATGCTTGCGGTCAGAAAGAATGAACAGCATTAAAAACATACTGAATTACATACAATAAGACTTTAATTTCTGGGTTTCAGGGTCCTCACTTCATCCTTTCTGTCTCTCTCTGCTCCCCATGTTTCACACTGTGATTTGCAAGCTAATGTTAGCATAGCTACTATTACTACTCAATAAAACATTCAACACTTTATTGTACTGCAATAATGGTTGAGGAGGAGAGCAGTGTAAAACTCGCCTTGACCTTGGTGGAACAAAAGTCCATTATTATGATGGAACAAAATATTTAATTAAAACGGATCAGCAAGAAATTCTAATGATTTACTAAAAGCATTACACATTTATGGCTTAAAGAGAGAAGTTTCGATGTGTTGCACTCTTGATTGGTTTATTATTTTATGTCTTATCCATTTCTTTATCCACTTTTTAACGCTCATCTTTGTGCAACAGCATAACAAGACCTCGGTGGATCTGTTGCTGCTTGTAGCTTTGAGGTTCCTCCTCCTCCCGTATCTGGTCGTCCCCTCGGTCCGTCTGTAGAGTCACGCCTGCTTAACTCCACTTATTTCATTTGGATCCATCCATTCACAAGCACAGTAATGACGCTTCTAAATACATTAGCAGAAATGAAGGCAGTTTGATGGAGAGCAGTGCACACGCTAGCAAACATGTTCCTATGGCAACGAGGCCACACTCCCCTTTGGCTGGAGCTCACACACACACACACACACACACACACACACACACACACACACACACACACACACACACACACACACACACACACACAGAAACAGGCAGGAGGAACACAGGAATGCTGAAAAAACACACATGATAGAAACGATTTCTGCTTATTTTTTTTGGCTGCTGAGGATTTTCTCCGGCTCTCGCTCAGGAAACGCTGGTCACAAAATGCTGCAAACTTTTCTTTTGTGTGTGTGTTTGTGAGCTTAGCCGGTTTTCTCCTAAGACTTGTCGGGATTCAGACTGATTGCAGATTTTATTTTTCTCTTTCTGTGGATCTCTCCCACCCACAGTGCCCCCTCTTCCTGAACCCCTCCACCCACCGCTTCTTTTAAATCCCGCTGCTCTGCCTCTTGTGTGCAGTGTGCATTTACCTCGTTACAGTGATGTTTCTAAACATAGCGCCGGAGTGGCTCTGACTGCAGCCAGAGGTGGAGCTTTTATTTTTATTTATATAAATATAATCGTCCAACTTACTTTTTTAAAAAATCCCCGTGTTGATGTGCAGCACGCTCCATGCTGTCAGTATTATGTTCTCTTTTGGTTTCCTCCCTGGTGAGAGCATCGGTTTAGGATCATTGACCAATCCTACTTTCATAATCTCTTTTGATTTTTTTTTTTTTTTAGAATATTGTGTCCTTTATTATGCTCATCTGATCTTGTATGTTTTCTACCAGACTTAAACTCTGCCTAACCTTTAAAAAAAATTATTATTTCATAGTGAACCACTTTTGTTTGGCATCCTCATTCTGCCAAAGAAAATACTGATCTGTTTTCCATTTGCTGCTAAAATCCATCAAAATCTCCTGGTATTTCAACGAGTTCTTGATCCCTTGAAACAATGTTTGACAGTTTTATGTTTTACCTCATCACACTATTGCACCTCTGTGTTTTGTTTTGCAAGACGGTTATCACAAAACTGGATAGTTCAAGATGTTTTCACATCCATGTTTACTTCTTGACATTAGGGGTTTGTTACCCTTTGAGGGATTTTTTTTAATAATCTAAAAGGCTCTACAAGATACAATCCCTTCACGTTTCTAAACGGCTGAGGCACATTTGGCATCCGCGATTTCAGTCTGTGTTTTGTAAATCACAGCTCATACTAAAACGCCCTGGAGTGTTGCTGCCGGCCTGTCAAAGAGCCACTAAGTGGTTGCCAGGCGGTTTTCCTCCTGTCAGTCATGCCGATTGTTTGGACAGCTCCGTTCATGATGTGGTTTTAACTTTCAGCACATTTGACCTATTTGGTGCTTTCAAATTGTAAAAATTACTGAGTTTAATATGGAGAATAGCCACTTTAGTCTGAGTTATTCAAGACTGGAGTTCAGGATAAACTCCACACAAGTGGAAAAACACTTTTATTCTTTGTTTTTTGTCCAAACTTCGCAGTATCTCTTCTGAAACTTCTGCACCAGAAGTGGATGTATAACACTTTTTACTCTGCTTAAGCACATTTATTTGGATACCTGCAGTGACTACCCACTCAAACTGAGACATAACACCAACCTGTCACTTTGAATGGGCCAACTTGGTCTAAAAATATGGCTTGCAGCGAGCCATTCAGATTCGAAGCGGCTCAGTTTTGACAAGTAATCTTCAGCCTTTTTTGTTTTTTCCATGTCTAGTCAAAGCTTCAACATCACAACACATCCAGATGTGACCCGTTTTAGAAACTTTAGCTTCAAATCATTACTAGTCTTCACACAAAGTAAGTTAACAAACTTGGTCCAGGTGTGTGCAGGTGTTTTCCTGCCGTTGCGATTTTCAGTGGTCATTAAATAAAGAGTAGAAAATAAATAAAATTGAATTTATTTGATGTGTCAGCTTTCTAAATGTAGTTCAAAGCAGGATTAACACTCATTCATTGTATACCTATACAATGAATGAGTGTATTCATTGTTTTAATACAATAATAATAATAACTATATTATTGAGAACCTAATATTTAATAGACCTGTTCAGGTAAAATCCATAACAATAGAAGATAATTACAAAGCATTTAAAAGAAGAAAAAAAATCTCTACAGTGATTTTTATTATGTTATTTGACCTCTTTTCAAATCTAAAGCTTCGGCTGTTTAGCTTGAATCTTGAATTATCACAAAATCTATTTCGGCTTCATTTTTGTTTAATAAATAATCACAGTGTAAGACGTGTGGTTTGTTTTTTTTTCCCATCCTGAGTTTAGATTTAAATCACTTTAGAACCTTGAAAAACCTGGATCATTTAAACTGTAGGGCACCAAAATAAGTATAGGTTGTTTTTATACCATGAAATTTTGGAAAACACTGAAATCCTAAAAGTAAAACTTATTGACATTGCAGTTCAGATGAGCTTTTTAATTTATTATCCTTATATTTTCAGAGATTTGAATAAATTATTAATTAACTTGTATAGCAGAGATGTGATTATTGTGGTAACTAAAGGACAAAGATTAGTTTTGATAACAAACAAAAAGTCTTAATAGTTCTTTCTTTCAGATTTTATTCTGCTTTTGGCTTCTTTTTTTATCTTTGATTCTCACAAACTCCTCTTTTGACCATATTTGGCTTCGCTGATATTTAACACTTTTGAGATACTTTTGCTACAAATGAGCTCATGTAACCTAGGAAAACACAAATACAAAGCTACCTTCTTTTTTGTTACAGAAGCTGTTTATTGCAAAGACTTTACATTTAAAGAATTGACATTGCTCACTTTTCATCTCTTGATGAAAAGGAGCCTTTTGGGGTGAACGGTCTGCATCGCCTTTTGTTAGATCTGGTCTAAATGGTGACGTCTTGCATTGTCCGATTTCAGTTTCTCAGCATTAAATTTAGGGGTTTCACAGTTTATTTTTGTCATAAAATTTTCATCATTTTAGCAATAACCTAGCAGTGACATTCACGCACCTTCATTGATTTTAACACCTTAGGTTGCTGACTGATTTCAGGTTTAACAGGGTTCTTTTTCCCAGTGACAGTCGAGCTCTTCCAACTCTCTTCATCAGACTTTATTATTTATTTTTTTACATAACTGGTAGCGAGATTCTGGCTTGGAGAGAAATATGAAGCTGTTGTGTGGCACTTTTCTGCAGAAACTGTGAAATGGATTTGATAAATAAGTGATCTATGTGCCTTCTAATTTTAGGTGGGCCATTAGCAAATGTATTATGTTAGGAGACCAAAGTAATGCTTATCTTGCCACATGCTGGTGTTTCTGAAAACTTGATTGACAGATGTCTAAACTGGAGAGAAATAATTTGTGTTTATAAGTATATCACTTACAGTGTGAGTGTAATTGGGTAGGGGGTGTAGAGCTGACTTTGTGCTAGAGATCTAGGAAGTTAAATAAAATTTTGATGCCATATTTTTCTTTTTTTAATCATTAAAATTGCCTGACCATCTTCAGATAAAACTTCAATGCTCTATACACCATTTATGATTTTTCTCAATGTTTTTCTAGTTATTTACTGAATTACTTATAAAACAAGGCTAACCTTTGCTAACCATACCAGTGATATTGTACATTCAGCATGGCGAGGGAAGTAAATCTTCACCAGTGCAGACTAAGTGTCTGCATAAAGTTGAATGAGATTCTTAGGGTCATAATAAGTCACTTAAAGCTACTGATACAACAATAAACAGATAGTGTGATAGTGCTATAAGTATTTTTATATCTGGTTTGGGTTTAGCTGCAAAAGCTCCCTCTGAAATGTTACCCTCTACTCTTTTCTTGCAGTCTGTTGTTTACATACATGTGTAAGTCTGTATTATAAAGCTTAAGAGAGGCACAATTCACCTTGCAGCATCTCAGGCCAGCTCAAATGGGCAACAGCAGCTAACAGAATCACAAAGAGAAAGATGTATAATATTTGCGCTATTTTAAAGCAGCGTATTACTTATAATTGAAATGAACTACAGTTCAGTCTATTCGCGGATAAGAAATGGGTACGGAGAAAGCGTGTTCAACCGTGGTCTCCAGTAGGCGTTTAGCTCCCAGAGGAAAGTTTGTCAAACATCCAAGAGGTGGGTGTTGCTGGCAAATCTCATCAAAAGCAGACAATCCAACATAATTTATCAGAAATTAGAAAAAAACTCAAGATTCTTAGCTGTCGTGCAAACTCAGCATCTGGCTAAGATATATGGGAGTCACAGCCAACTACATGTGGGCAGTTTTAGTAGGCGTCAGTCACAATGTAGTTAGAAAACCACTCATGTGACTTTTGTCCCTCGAGAGAATGTTTGTTGTCTCACTTATTCTTGATTTGTGTTGTCTATTATTGTTTTTGTCTCGGTTCATTAATTCTGAGAGAACATTGTGCAATGCACACGATTCCAAAAATAAAGAGTGAAAAAAGCAAAGTTGTGCATCTGTCAACACTGATTCATAATAGCCAACAACATATAAATATTTGTAATGGAACCTAATGACAAAATTCGTAGCAGATGCTGAAATCAAACAGTTTTCCTCATACAAAGAAATCGAAACAGAATAGCATCTAAATCAAGTTTTGTGTGGCACAAAACTAAATGTAATTTATTTTACAGCAAAGCCTCTTTTGTTGTTCACTGACTTTTATTTATTTTCAGAGATTTATAATTGAATTCAAGACACGTTATTGACTGGGAGAGTCCAGCAGTTTTAGTCTCTGAAATCAAAGTTTATATTTGGCTTTTGGATTCTTATCAAGAATGTCCTTGTATAATTTTCTTTTCATCCTTCCTTTAATTAGATGAACTCTGTCACTGTGGATCAGTGGAGAAAGTACTTGTCACGTAATCTAAAAGTTGTTTTAGTTCTAGCTTCCTGTCACATAGCAGTGTGCCTTTGGGCACTCCAAGTTGCAAACCAAGCTTTGCATCATGTAAAAAAAACAAACAAGTGTAAGCAATATAATTGTCAATTCTGCTGGGTGAAAATGACACTAGATTTAAAGTGTAATTTTCTTTATGCAAAACTAAACATTTGATTGTATATACATTATGTAAATTCAGCCGATGTCACGTCCAGAGCTGTATTTCCTGATGATTTGACCAGACTATTGCATATTCTCCCAATATTTCCGACGTCTCGTCAAAATGTTGCGTAGCAAACTGGAAACTAGCTTCAACATAGTTTTTGTGCGGTGTGCATAGAAAAATCACATGGGGTGAGAAATTTTGATATGTGGCCGTGACCAGTTCCATCAGTATGTTTTGCAATAATAGGGAGGTTTTGAAGGTCTTGAGAGGTCTTTGCTTTTAATCATAATGAGATGCTCCTTTTGTGAAAGCATGGTAATGAGAAATCTTTTTATAGCCCATCAGTCCGAGCTGGGCGACAATTTAATTTGTATCTGCAAAATAATTTGCAGATGAGAGCAGAAATGCATTCGAAATACTGACAAACATCACCTACTCCTGGCTTTTTCTCTGCCTCTGTAGAGCTTATTTTGATATGTTCAGTATTACCTGTGTCATTCCTTTATTAAACACAAACTAATTTACTTCACTCAGTTTATTTACATAGAGCTAATTCAAAACAAATGTTATCCTGAGGCACTTTACAAGCAAGTCATTTCAATTCAGTCTCACATGCATTATAATTAATCCTAGTCGTCAAATATTGCGATAAGTTTGGTTAATTATTTAAATTAATTTAAGAAGTTTTCTATATATTGAGACCCAGCAGGCAGCGTTAAATTTTGTGAACTTCTGATTACACTAGCCTTAAAGTAACAAATGCATGGATCAGTTTTTTTTCCACATTCACTCCTGGAAAAGATATTTCTAAATCTGGCAATGTTCCTGAGGTGAAAAGGAGGACATTCTTTTAATTTAATATAAATTTATAGATGCATTTGTTTTTATTCCCGAGTGGGTTTTCACTCGGGGTCATTATCAACATCTGGCTTCAATTTCACATCACTGTCATCAAGAGAAATGTTCAATATGTTCAATAATTACAATTTTTGCACTGCAATTTGAAATCAAAACCTACTTTACCAGAGGAGATTGATAGAAAATATGTTTTAAGGTAACCTAATTGACCTACGTTGTGGATTGGAGCCATCAGAAAAAGAGCAAATTGTTTTCCCATAATTGCTGGTTAGCTGCTATCATGAACTGTGTTTACTAGATGGAATATGGCAATTACAGACACTTCCATGTGACATGAATGCAGTATCTGCCCCAGCAGGCCTGTCTGTGAGTCACTGCAGGCCTTTTGTTGTCAGATGCTCCAGACCAGTCACACCGAGATCCCATGTTATTGGCCTGTGACTGGAAATACACCATTCAAGCTAGAGTGCAATATCAACAGAACAGACAGCCACAATGAAATCTGTTTCAGTCTTACTCAGATCTATTACCTGAATAGCATTTACCTAAGTATTATCTATTTTTTGTGGGGGACCTGGGGGTGTTAAAGAAATATAATGCATGTAGCATTATATCTCTGCAAAGTGACATAATGCACTGCAAAGTGCATGACTGCACTTTGCTAAAATTGACACATTTAGTTGCATTTTGTCTGCAATAACCCAACCCAGCTGAAACCTGTCTGTTTTTCTCTGGGAATTTGGGCCAGAATTTCATTTTTTGACTCTGCAGTTTTCTCCAGAGAACCCAAAACTCCGATAACACTGTGAGCAAATGAAACGGAAAGAGAAGGTTAACAGCTTCTATGCTATGTGCGAAAACTTGATCACGTCGAATCTTGGGATTTGTTTTTAATAAGACCTGAGGACAGGGACTTTCTTCGCTACTGTTGTAGTTTAAAACCCCCCCACTTCTCTATACTGATACTCTCCAAATATCATATTTAGTTCATCTTAATATGCCAGTTTTTGTGGGAACAGTTATCTAGGGATTTCAATAATTAGAAAATCAACTTTGCATGTTGTTGCTGATTTAGGACCACTGAAGTTGCTAAAAGAATACATTTTCACACAGGCATATTTGCATAAAGACCTGTAATTGTAGTACAGCTTCGACCAATTAAAAGTAATAGCTTAAACTTTATCATATTAGCTAAAGTTCTTATGCCTTCTATCCTATTAAAAACTGTGGAATCGATATCTGTTCATGCACTATTTTAGGCACAAAAGTGTCAAAAATGCAAAGTTTCCCAACATTTATTATTAGACATGATAAAGGTTGACTATGTTTCTTTAACACCCACTGTTAGTCTTTCTCTCTCCGTCTTTCTCTCTGTATCATAGTTGGCTAGAGGCTGTTGCCACCCACACGCTCCGTCTTGAGAGCAATTTACATTCAGAATGGCCCGACCGAACACATCCATGTGTTCTAATATGTCACGTTTACTTTAATCGGTCCTCATTGCGAGCGACTATAGACGCACGCAAAAAAAATATATATATTCCTCGCAAGGTCATTCAATTGATTTGCTGTGTTGTGATTTAGCTCCACGTGAACACACTCATGAAAATCTGAAGTTTTTCCCCCCAGCTGAGGGTGATTGCCCCTCAGAGCCTCCTGATACGTCTGACTCCTTTCTGCACGTCTTGTTTGAAGAAATGCAACTGTTTGCAGTGTGTTGCTTGGTGTTTTTCTATCATCGTTGCTGTGCAGTTTTTTTGTGCCAATATCTTTTACACTTCAAGTAGAAGCCCTTGGAGTTGTTACCATGGGTACCAAACAATTAGCTGTGATTCAGAATAGAACCTGGAGAGTAGCCTACTTACAGGCACTGAGAGAGAGGAAATCAAAATCATAGGATGACAGCGTGTCTTGATTCTCTTTGCAAAAAATAAAAAAGAAAAAAAAGGATGAAACAGCTCCTCAGGGTAATGGCCAAGTTCTAAAAAAAACAACAGATCAGATCAGTCACTGCCAAAAATAGAACCGTGGAGTGAAAAACAATATGAGACCTGCGTCTAGATTTACAAAAAACTAGACCCCGAGACATTACAGATCAATCTGCACATTTTATTACATAACAAGAATAATTCAGGTGTAAAACTACAGAAATTAAGGAAATACTTCAAGAATTTGAGCTTATACTCACATTTGTACTTGATAGGCGTATTTGTGTTTTATAGCAGAGGGTGAATTAGATGTTTAAATTTATAAATAAATCTTGAAATGCAGATTAAGTGGCATCCGTTCTGTTCAGTCAATTAGCTCTACGCTAGTTAAGCTGAAGGCTCTCTGAAATATTTCTAGTTCCCCAGTAAATGTGACCAAATAGGTGTTATACGTAAATATAATTGACTGCCTTGTTAAACCACAACTTAAGCTGATTTTCAGGTTTGATTTCACAAACCACTCAGGCCTTTCTTTCTTTTTTACTTCCTTTCTTTCTTCACACATATGATGTGTGCAAATAGGCTACTAAAGAATAACAGTAAAAATGGTGAAGGTAAGGACAGAGATTAAACTCTTTTACAGAAGTATACCATATTCCACTATGTGTGGCTGAAAGAAGCAGCATCTTAAAATGTTCTCAAAGTTCACAGTACAATAATAACATATTTTACCTTTTGTAGAGCTTTAGTAAGTGTAAGAAAGACTCACTACTGTGCAGTTATCTTTAAATTCCTGCTTAGGCCAGCCTTTAGACAGCATGGAAGAGAAGAAATAAACCTCCTGATTTAGGTTTACGTTGACATCATCTTTCTTGGCCATGCAGAAAAAGCATCAGCTGAGATTTCCTAAAGATAGTTCCTCATACTTTCATAGATCCATCACCATGTTGCTGAGTTTGTGCAAGCATAAGGACAGACTAAAGCTATAGGTATCCAGATGAGTCATCACAGACTGTGGGCTTCACTTCCCATATTTCTCTTGCATTAATTTTTCTTTTTCATAATTCTACACTAAGCTGTACAGTTCAAAATATTTCCTAGGCCAGATGTTGATCATTTTCTCACAACTGCACAGCAGCTCCAGACCATCACACTACCACCACCACCGTGTCCAACTGTGGCCTTGATTTATTGTTTTTCTCTGAAATGCTGATAATTGTACCCTAAATGTAAACTCTTTCGCTGTATGTTTTTGTTGTATTTCAGAGTGCTGCCAAGAAAATGTCTTTGTACCGCCCGCCTTGTGCGTAGAATGGCAATAAAGCTGTCTTATCTTCTCTGTCTTATCTGTTTAGATGTGGCTGTGATGTGTTGCTTTGAGATTTGTTGGCCTACTTCATGTTGTCAGAACAATTTCAATGGTTTCTTCGTTGTAAAGTTCTGGCATAGATGAAAGCCAAACGGTGTGGTTCCTAAAATTTAACTCGGCTTTGATAAAATCATGGTTAGTCGCAGCAACTTGAAAAGACTTTTTTTATGTATTTGGAAACTGTTGAAATACATATTTTTTTTATGTCAGACGCTTTATGTTCAACGTAATGAACAGTACAGTGTTCAACGATAAACTTCCATTAGAAATAATCAAAAGTCTAACAGACCATAAAAATGCACTGAAATCTTGCAATCATGTTGACAGTACATGATTGCATCACTGTGAGAATTAAAATATGTGTTATCTTAATAAGACCTTCCTTTATAATTAAGATTTATAAGATAATCTAGAACATTATAAAGAGCACAACTAATTTGTTAGACAATGTAAATCTTATTCATGACTGTTTTTCTTGCTTCCTTTTTCCTGACATTGTCCTCTTGCAGACCAATCCCGCAGGGCAAGTTTTGCCTCTGTAAGACAGTCGAGTATGGAGACGCCTCCTAACACGACCCCTCAGCCCTTCAGGCAGCCGGTGAGTTCAGCCAAAATCACCAGATCGAGCGTCGTTGGTACAGACTCCCTGAGATGTTTATGGGATGTTTGTTTGTTGTGTTTAATCTTTAGAGTTTTCTCAATCGGAGGCTGAAGGGCTCCATCAAGAGGGCGAAGAGCCAGCCGAAGCTGGACCGGACCAGCAGCTTCAAACAGATGATTC
This sequence comes from Micropoecilia bifurca, assembly GCA_903067075.1. NCBI lineage: Eukaryota > Metazoa > Chordata > Actinopteri > Cyprinodontiformes > Poeciliidae > Micropoecilia > Micropoecilia bifurca. Next base: position 26,032 of record CAEGAF010164518.1, on the reverse strand, counting down.
TGCCCCGGTTTCGTAGTGCTGACCAAGAGAGGTACGTTTTGCAAGTTTGGCTCGTGGAAAACAAAAGAACTGGAACGTTTCAGGTTTTTATTGAGGTTTTTTTTTTTTTTACATTCACTTCACTGCTGGCTTGATTTGGTCCCAACATAAACCAGCACCCAGATGTTGTTTGACTGGGCTGCGACAAAAGCTGGACAAAAGTCCAAATGGTTTGAGAGAGCAACCTTTACAGTGGCACCGAAGATTATTCAGCCCCCTCTGCTAGTTGGGTTTCTATGAAAAACATACATGCTAGATCCAAAAATAATAAATTAAACAAGAAGCGCTCGACTAATTCTACAAATGCTTTCTTCAAATCCAACTCAAAATGTCAGTTTTAAATACCGGCCTCAAAATTATTCAACCCCTTCAAGATCAGCATATTAAATGCTCAAAAGATCAGCCTTTTGTTCCTTTGACCTGCTGCAAATGTGATTCATAACTGGACTGCAGAGTCTGGCGGGATCTCTGAGGAATCTATGCTCTCTACATGCGAGTGAATGGGCTGCGGTTCATTTATATTCCTCGGTTTCTGTGTTGTCACAACCTTTTTCCAATCCCACCAGAGATTTTCAGTAGAGTTTAAGTAAAACGACAATGAAAGCAGCGCTGGACGTTTTCTGAAACCGGGATTTGATGAACTCCGAGATAAGCTTGGGAACCGTGGGATTCTTGTTGAATCCGTCTGCTTTGCAGTCAGTGCAGGCTACCAGCAGGGGAAGAAGGGAAATCCCAGAGCATCAATGTGTTTTACTCTAGGGTTGTAATTCTGTTCAATGTGAGCTTTATTTGTCTTCTTCCCGGTATACTACTGATCCATAGGCGTGAAAAAGTTCAGGTTTTGATTCATTCCTTTACAGAAAAGAGTGAATCATTCCTTTCTATAAAGTTGTTGCTCACAACTCTACTTATTTGTAGAGTTGTGAGCAAGTTGTAGCTGACTCTTCTTGTGTCTTTAGGCTAGCTGTGGTGCACATCTCAGAGTTATTTGGTTGGATTTGAAACCTCAGTGATTGCTGCCACAAGGTCTCCCTAAGCATTTTATGCAGTCAATTCAGCGTATTTGACTCTGGTGACAAAATCTGATACAGAAGTGACAAACAAACAACATATTGCTTCTTTTGCCCCAGTGGGAGTTAAATTTTACTTCAAAAAATCATCCGATGGGATGCTGGAAAAGATTATTGTTGTGCTAAATGACATTGACATTGACATTGAAAGTAAGATTTAGAGCTTGGACAAAATCTCTCCAAACTATTTAAACTGTTGGTTTGTAATGTGTTTATTACAAACAACTGAACTTAATGTGCAACTAAAACTAGTTTGCAGTGGAGCAATTAAATAATTTGATATGCAACTGTGATACATTTTGTCTTGATAAAAGAAGTTTAATCAGTTATGCTTTCACAATGAAAGTTAATTTAGTTATTTTGGTGGAAAAAAATAGAAACAAAGTGAAGCTCTAGTGACACCAGAGGAATTGTTCCCACCACATGCTTACATTTATCTTGTCTGAGAGACTTTTATTTATTTACTTAGCCCTTTTTGTTTTTTACATTTTGTCGAGATGCAGCAGCTTTGGAGCATCTCATGACAGGCTTCTTCTATTGTTTTGTGTGTGTGTGTGTGTGTGTGTGTGTGTGTGTGTGTGTGTGTGTGTGTGTGTGTGTGTGTGTGTGTGTGTGTGTGTGGGGGGAGGAGGGTCACATCCTCAGCTGGATCTTGCGCTTCAAAATTTTATGCAACCTTCACACAATCCAGTCATGAAGCCCATATGGGAAATACAAGAATGTCAAGAGGGAGTAAAAATGTATCGCTGACGGCACATTTTCCCGTCACAGCGGGAGGCGCTTTGCAGAGACGTATTTGGGGCTGGTGTGGATGTCCGACATGGGAAAACGAAGAAAGTGTCATTTAGCAGAGGATGTGGGAAAACCTCGTGTGCTAAAATGCAGTGTTTCAGATGTCGAAATAAATCATAAATTAACCTGGTGGATTGTGTGTGAGCATGTGTGTGAGAGATGGAGCCTGTGAGCGAAAGCTAAATGATGGTGGGGTTTAAGTCGGCGCGCCCCTCTCACCGCTGCCTCAGACAGCTGCCCGCACAGCTCGCTTTGAGTCCTGCCCACACACGCTTAATTCACTCGGCAGCGTTAAGTTGACTTTCCTGTAAACCCTCAGCATCCAACTTCACACTCGAGCTTTTCGACGCAGCTGCTCTGGCTCGGCTGCCAAAGTCTCTCGATTTTATCAGAGTACTTTTTATGCGCGGCGGTCATGATTATTCAGTGACGATCGGCATTAAATCTGCATATTTATCAACTGTTTTATCAGGTGTTTATTTTTTTTTGTTTACATCAGTCCTCCTGCCTTTTTATGAAAAAATAATCCAACTTAAATTTCAACATTCTTACATTTTCGAATAAGAAAACATGATGAGGGAGAAAACATTCTCTTATCGTCGTCTGTGTGAGATGAAATTGAATCTCCAAAAACTGACCAGCCTTTTAGCCTTTTTTTTAATTTTTTTGGTACTGCATTCAAATCTGTGCCGCCAAATCAATTTGCCGCTTCTTATTTAGCTTCAGTTAGATTCACCTGACCCTGAAATGATTCGGGAGCCAGTGACGGAGATGATAACACTCCCATCCTTTCTCAACAAAAAGGTTAATTCTCACAGAAAGCTTCAGTTTGGTTCACCCCTCTGCATCCACTTCCACCACCGAGATTAGACCAGTTTTTCCCAAGGCATCTACCCTGTGACATATCTTCTGTGCACCAGGACGATTTCTAGATCAAGCTTCAACAAAATAATAACAAAGTGTCCACTTTAAAAGATTGCAGGAACGTCTGACCACTTTGAAGAGAAGATACTAGAAAAGATTACATAATTGTGAGGTTGGACTGTAGAACCAGTTCAACCTAAAACACATGATAAAGAGGATTTCAGAAACATCACGTTAAAATACCTTAACTTACCTGGATATTAGGTTTTAACTCCAAAAATGAATATGGATTTACAAAATGACAATGTAATACTGAAGAGCTTTAAAGCTTTTCCCTGTTTTAGGTCAGTTTGGATTACCAAAATTATTTGTATGTGCTAGTGTGCAGAATAATGAGTTTTTTTACCTGAAACTTAGATTTGTTAGCTTAAACTGTTGGACTTGGTTCTGATCTTTGAACTTTCCTTATTCTCACAACAGTTTGCTGAGATGTTGGCTCATTCCTCTCTGCAGCATTTTATTTTCAGCTCTACCTACTGATTTTTTATGGAACTAAAATCAAGGTTTTGTGATGATCAGACATTGAGTTTATTTTCCTGAAGCCCCTGTGTAACAAACTGGACAATGAGAGAACACTCCTCATTTGGAAGACTTGTTTGCATGAAACCTGCGATTCTCTCACTGAGATGTTGCTTCAATATTTCTACAAAATGGTATTTTCTCTTGATGCTTCATCTATTTGGTTAAGTGCACCAGTCCCTCCTGCAGCAAACGGCTCAGCATCATTATGCTGCCACTATCGAAGCTTATGACATCATCAGCTTCATATCTCCATCTTTCATGTAATCTCTCTTCAACCTTTCAGTTTGTTGCTGTTTTTTTCTCTGCAGAGCTACTATTAGCTAAAATACAAACATTTCGTTTGCCCTTAAAAGAGAAAGGGGGAAAGCAAATCAGAGAAGTGTGTTTTCCAACCATCAGCACAGCAGCAGCCACTGCGGGCTGTTTTCTAGCACTAAGCATCAGCCACAACAATAACTCATTCTGCCAGTTATTGTGCAGGCTTACCTCGGGACGCCTCTTAACCACCAGGGCATCGTGCAGTCGCGCCATATTCTGTGTGAAATCAAGGTGTCTTTGTTAGGATTCTGCTGCTCCACAGCCTTTTTATGATACTGGGAAACTACATTGTCCTGCTGAGGATATGGAGCAATTTTAAAACAAAGCACAAGTGAATAAAGGACATCTGACACAACTTGCCAAGGACAAACGACCACACAAACAAATACTGCAGTTAAACTTTGTCGTTCATTTTCTCCAACATTTCATGTCACACCATACGTTGCTTTATTTCTTATTTTGTTACTTTGTTGTTGGGGCTGACAATTGTTTTGTAATTGGCTTGTTCTAAAATGGCACAGTATATTTAATCACTAGGATCATTTTAATATCAATGTGTGCAACATAAGAAACTATAGCTTTCATTATGTGGCAGGATAAGATTGTTTATCCCTATTTCACTGTGTTTTCTCCCCACAGCCAGTTTATTTTAGTATATAGGATGTTAAAGTTCAGAGGTCGAGACAGACACATTGTTATTGCGGAAAAACAATCTTATGAATGTGAATGTTATGCGGGGTGTTATATTTATATATATATTTTAAGGGTTTATAGGTGTCGATAGGCAGTAAAGTAACATCCATATGAATCCCAGGAACCAGAGCTTTACTAGTCCAGCCAGGGCGATGATGAATTTGTTTTTCCTTTAATGTCATCCCAGATGAACTGATGCAAGCGCAACATTCAAAGACATAAATTTTCGCACCTGTTTTAGCTCCAAGTGGTAAATCGGCATTTTCTGTGAAATTTTTTGAAACCCACACCGACACTCTGTGATTTTTCTCTGCTGCGACTGACGTTGTGAAAACATCCATATGAATTCTGAATACGAGTCGATGTCTCCTTCTCCTCACCAGGACTCGCTTGATGCAAAGCTTCAAAGAATCCCACTCCCATGAGTCCCTCCTCTCCCCCAGCAGTGCTGCAGAGGCTTTAGACCTAGTTCTGGATGAAGATGCCATTATCAAGCCTGTCCACTCTAGCATTTTAGGACAAGAGTACTGCTTTGAGGTGTGTTAATCGCTCTAACCTTTTCCTTTTGTTTGTTTTTGCCTGCCTGCTACTTTTTTTTTCTCCAGCTGAAATTATGTAACATTTGAGCTACGACTGCACAAGTCTCTTAATTTCTCTCTGGAGCTTTTGATAAATATAGATCATTAGTTAATTAGAGCTAATATAATGAAACAGATTATCGGAGTTACAGGTTTTGTTGAGCAGAGATATTTAACGATTAAGGCTCAAACCTGCAAGTTTGGGGGTGTTTGTGTCATATGTCATCTTCGAAAAACACTTTATAAAATAAACATATTCACATCAGGCGTAATTCATCCCCTACGCCTACTCAGTGCATGACGTTTTGGGGTTATTTGCAGGTTGCCAATCCATCACAGGGTAATACAGAACCCTCTGGGCTAATTAAAGTGGCTAATTAATCTATCGTGCATATTTATGGACTGTGGGAGGAAGCCAGAGAAGCAACAGTTTCAAAATGCCATTAACAGGAATTCAACCCCAGCAACTTCTTACTGCAAGGCAACAGTGCTGATAACTGTGCAACCGTGCAGCACAATGCAGTAATGTTCAGTTTTTTATGGCAGTATTTTGTTGACATAGATCAGTACTGAACAGGCAATAGGCTTCATTAATCTAAAAAAATTGTCTTAGAGAATTTCTGTTCATTTTAGATTAGTCTAGATTAGCTCTTTCCCGTCTAAGTGCTCTTACCACATTTGCGCTCATCCCTGAGGTAGAAGTGGCTTTTCATACTAATTTTAGTTCAGCAGAACAGCTGCATTTCACTCAGGAGATATACAGATTTCACTTAAGCCTCTTAGGAGGCATAAATTGGTTTACACTTTTTATAATCAGGGGAGGACAAAAAGAAAATAACGGGAGTGGAAAAACTCAAGTGAAAACTAATAACCCTGTCCTCCGTGGAGTATTTTAATTTAATTGTAATCTACATCTTTACCCCTAAATCTTACAACTTGGATTGGAAAAACGCAGATCAGTTGCAAAGAAATCTGTGTGACAGAAACAATGTTTGGTCTGCAGGTAACCACCAATTCAGGGACAAAATGTTTTGCCTGCCGATCAGCTTCTGAGCGAGACAAATGGATTGAGAATCTGCAACGAGCGGTCAAACCAAACAAGGTATTCTCAGTGGATTTTTTGTGTGTGTGCGTCCAACTAAGTTTAACGCTTAAGCCTCCTGGGTTGTTTAACGCAGTTATAGCACTCTTTTCAGGACAACAGCAGGCGGGTGGAGAATGTGCTCAAGTTGTGGATAATTGAGGCTCGAGATCTTCCAGCGAAGAAACGCTACTACTGCGAGCTCTGTCTGGACGACATGCTGTACGCGCGCACCACCAGCAAGCCCCGCACCGACACCGTCTTCTGGGGGGAACATTTTGAGTTCAACAATTTGCCAACCATTCGTAGCCTTCGTTTGCACCTCTACAAAGAGACAGACAAAAAGAGACGCAAGGTAAGCGTTGTGTTTTGCAACTTTTTTTTTTTTATATGTCTGATCTAAAAAAAAAAATACGAAAGCATATCAGGGTTTAAAATCCATCTCGTTTGCAAATTAGGAGAAAAGCACATACATCGGCCTTGTCAGCATCCCGATATCCAGCATCACGGGCCGGCAGTTTGTTGAGCAGTGGTACCCGGTGATACAGTCCAGTGTTTTAGCCAAAGGTGGCGGCGTCGGAAGTGCCAAAGTGATCAATGCTTCGCTGCGTGTCAAGTCGCGCTACCAGACGATGAACATCCTCCCCATGGAGCTGTACAAGGAGTTTGCCGAGTACATCACCAACAACTACCGAACACTGTGCGCGGTGCTGGAGCCGCTGCTGAGCGTGAAGAGTAAAGAGGAGGTGGCGTTTGCTCTGGTGCACATTCTTCAGAGCACAGGGAAAACAAAGGTAACTGAAGTATCAACCAACCAAATATCTGGGCTGTTTTTGGCAAATATTGTTCAAAAGACAGTTTGGTAACGCTTTATTTGAAGGGGTGTGCATAAGACTGACATGACACTGTCAAAACATCTGTCATGAACATAAAGAAGTCTTTATGAATGTTTGACAGTTGTCATGAAGTGTCATTCGGTAAATAATGACACTTTTAATGCAAAGTTGCTTTAAAAGTTGCATTAAAAGTCCATTAGAAATGCCCACTTTGCATTAAATTATCATAATTTACAAAATCCTACAAAGTTGGCACAGCCCTTCAAATAAAGTGTTACCGACAGTTTATTATCAAATCGACAAAATTACTCCTGGAGCTTTTCTTTAAGTTCTGTAATAAATACATGTCTTAGTCATTTATTAGCATTTTTAAATGCAATAATTATGTTTTAATATTACTCATAACTTTTTTTTCTTTTGAATGCATTTTCCTGACAGCTGTAACTAAATTACCTTGTAGATTAATGATAGTATAAACTTCCCTTACTTGCAACCTTTCTGTTTTATTGAACTTCACGTTGTGTCTCTTCGTAGGAGTTTCTTTCGGACATGGCGATGTGCGAGGTGGATCGATTCATGGACCGTGAACATTTGATCTTCCGGGAAAACACACTCGCTACAAAGGCTGTGGAAGAATACCTCAAACTAATAGGTCATAGATACCTCAAGGAAGCAATAGGTAAGAAGTAGCTACAAATATCTAGTTGAAAATGTCTGAAAATTAGATGGTCACTTACAACATGGTGGAGTCTTAAATGTTTAGATGACTAAACATATTGAGTAGTTGCCATCTGATCGGCTCAGTCACCATTTGTGTTTACAAGCTATTTAAAAGGTGTATCCATCAAAATGTATTATCTCTACTTTTGCTTCCCTTCTAAGTATTCGAGCCACGTTAGCAGATGTTTGACAAATCTCATACCATTTACTTCTTAGCCTTATTTTAAAAAGTAATGCTCATTTTCCACCTCATGACTTTCTACTTGAACACGTCAAACTCTTTTAATGTTGCTTGAAAAGTATTAGCAATGATGCACAGTTTGTCACAAGTAATTGTTTTCAGTTCTTCCATGTGAAAGTAGTAGCACTGCTACGTTTTACTGTTCCCAACTGAGTTAGCCTTAGTAGTAATATATATAAATCCTAGAATACCCGTCTCTGTACATCCTCAGTATATCTATCAGTAAAAGGTGAGAAGAGGAAGAAAGAGGATTACTGATGATATTTGGCTGGAGTTGATGGCATTTGTCCATGCAAGCTGGGCAGGCCTGGAACCCCCTGGTTGTTGAGGAAAGATTTATGAAAATGAAATTTGACATGTAGGAGAAATGCAGTGGGCTGTTTTTACAGTACTTCCTGGGTGATCTTTTACATAAATTCAAATTGTGTCAAAACGTCCTTTAAAAACCAATGCGTTTTGCCCTAGAAGTGTAAACAGTGGGGTTCACGTCGCCTTTAAAGAATGCCGATGTGAGAAGACTTGGAGACAAAGTAATTCGAATAAAAGAAGGACGTATGTCAATCAAGCCCATCACCCATACATATATTTCAGCCATATGTTGCCATTTTTGTCATTCTCCAACTCATGGCCCTAACTCTTTAGGCACGATCAGGCATTCCTTACCAGGCATTTATGAGCCTCTCAGCATATCTTTGTCTTAGGAATATCCTCTAAGTCTTAGATCTCTGTTGTCCGCTTTCCAGGTGATTTCATTCGAGCCTTATATGAGTCTGAGGAGAACTGTGAGGTGGACCCGATGCGAGTCCCACCATCAGTCCTCGCTGACCACCAAGCCAACCTCCGGATGTGCTGCGAGCTTTTACTCTGCAAGATCATCAACTCCCTCTGGTCAGTTCTTATTCCAGATTCATTACTGAGGATAAATTTATGATTATATGTTTTGCATTTGAAGACTCTGTGACCATGCGCTGCACTCAACAATTCAACCCCTGCAAATCTGTAAAAAGCCTGAAACTCGATTCATCTTTTGTCAAAAGAAGTTTTAGATTTTTTTTTAAAACACCAATTATATCCTAATATAATTAGGATATAATTATATTAGGATATATGGAAACTGTTTCACCAATTGTATTCCAGTTGAAGCACCAGCAGAGTGCTGCTAACTCCACATGTTTATGTTTAGGATGTTGTTCCTGGCTTGCAGCCCAAACCTCTGGTTGACATGTATGTAGCATCTGATGTCTGTTGTACAGGAACCCTGGTGACCCCAAGATGTCTCTACTCTGCAGTTCTCTAACTGCAAAAAAAAAAAAGATGTGGAGATGTTTTGCCTTCCCTACCTTCCTCCTCACATTGCAGCGTTGCAAAATTACATTATAGCTAAGTAGCTATTTTCCTGTAACCACTTCTTAGAAAGATCGGAAACCTGACTTTACTTGATAGACGTGTGAGTGGAGCTCCAGGAAAAGTATCTGAGGAAATGTTATTTGAGGTTTTTACTCTGGTTCATGTTGTCAGACAGCTTCTGCTTAAGTGATTTTGTTGAATTTATTTATTTATTTTTTTTCCCCCCCACGCCGGCAGTAATCAGAGCTGGATGTGACTAGTAAAACTGAAGTAAGAAATTGTGGTTAATCACAGTTAATTCTTGATTGAATAAGGGGAAATCTGTTGAGGAGAAAATACTTTTTTCACTGCACTTTAGTCAAGAAGGTCAAGGATACAGAAAGCGATAGATTAATTGCTGAAGTTCACTTTGATCAACCTGAAATATCAAGTGTAGATTAAGCAATGGTTTTAGTTACATAACATTTTGATAAATTGTGAAATTACAGCTATTTCCTCTGAATATGTGTGCTCAGATTAATGGTCTTTCATAACAATTGCTTTTACTTTAGTTGGGGTAACATTGGATGCTGTTTTGATGTGGCGTGTTGCTTCAAGATAAGGTTAAGACGTCTGTTTGATTTCAAGTGAAATTGTTCATCTGTGAAACAGAGAGGTATGAAAAACAACAACAGCACAAGACTTCACTGCAAAAAAAGAAGAAAAAAGTATTAAACAAAAACATTTCCTCTTTGAAGAGAGCAATATGGATGGGTAACTTTCTATAACTTTCAGTCTCCCGGCGTTTCCACCTCCCTCTTCTCCCCGACAGCTGCTGTAATAAGAACAATGTTCTTGTTTCAGCATCTTTCCCCGGGAGCTGAAGGAGGTTTTCGCCTCTTGGAGAGCCAGATGCGCCGAGCGAGGGCGAGAGGATCTCGCCGACAGCCTCATCAGCTCCTCCCTGTTCCTGCGCTTCATGTGCCCCGCCATCATGTCCCCATCCCTGTTCAACCTGATGCAGGAGTACCCGGCCGAGCGCACGTCCCGCACGCTCACGCTCATCGCCAAGGTGATGCAGAACCTGGCCAGCTTCACCAAGTGAGTCTCCTCGGCTCTGCCGCGCTGATTCGACTCGGTTCATTTTTAGACCTGCAGACGCTCGGTGCTCCACGTCGGGCGGGATGGTCTAACCTCGCCGAATTAGAGGATTGCAGTTTTGCCTGCGAGGGTTTAAGCTGTTACTCACACAGCAGTGAGCTCAGAGCCTCTCTGCAGTGACACATTTCTTTCAGTTTGCTCTCTTTACTGACACTCTGATTAAAATGAGAACATTGACGTGTTTAGTTAAACCTCTGGCTGACAGAAGCCCCGGGTAAATGTTTAAAAAAATTTAGTTGCATGTCACCAGAAGGACGTATCCAACTCAGTCGAAGAACTTTGAAACTTCTCCTCACACTTACTTTATTGTGCTTAACTGGATGTTCACTAAACAAAATTAGATTTTAAGGATACAACGCAGTGAAGACGATATTGCCCTGATTTCTTCAGTTTTTGCTTTTTTTGCCACTCTTAAATGTTTTATGATAAATTTATTTAGTCAGAGAGAAAAGCGATCCAAACCAAGCCAATAAAGTTATTGTATTATAAACCTGATAAGCTGCATCAAGTGTTTATAATAACTGGTAGCAGTGTTTTGCATCACTGTGGAGGAAATTTGACCAACCTTTCAGAGGATTTCATTTTGATTCAGCCACATTTGAGGGTTTTTGAGCCCTTCAGATGCAGACTGTTGAGTGTGTCGTGAATCTTTGTGCATATCCTTCAGGATTTACTGTCACACTGAAGATTTCATGATTCCGATAATAATCAAAAGTCGTCCAGGTTAGGAAGCTGCAAAGTAGGATCAGATTATCACACCACCACTACTGTGCTTGACTGTTACTGTGATGTTATTCTTCTGAACTGTTATATTTAGGCCCTTATGTAACTGGATACATAACTTCAAAAGGATTTCACTTGTGGGAAATGTTTCACATTTCCTCTATTTGTGGAAAATTGCTCTCCTGGTGGTTTACTTGAATCCCAAAGCCTTAAGAATGGCTTTGTGAACTTTTCCAGACAGATAGATGCCAGTAACTTGTCTTCTGATTCTTTCTTTAAAATTTTCTTTTAATGCTTTCTTCTTTTTCCTTTTTTTATAAATTCTAAAAATAATCAGGGACTTATTAGGTTACAGTTTTTAAATTTAACATCGCTAGTTTTTCAATTATGGCCTGGTTGGTTTGGAGCAATTTGTACCTCATAATACATGAAATCCTCATCCTTTCCATTTTCCTCTTATTATCTTTGTTTTATACAAAATACAGTAAAAACACATCCTACATTTGCTTTAAAAGTCCTTAAAAACACCTTTATGTCCAAGCAATTATGACATAAAGCTACTGCAGTCTCATTGGTACTCCTGTACTCCTGTACTATATATAATCTAGTATTTAGTTATAAATATGTTTGTTCCCATGGAGTCAAATCCAACATTCAGTTGAATTCTGTTTAGATTAATGGATTTTTTTTTTCTAATTTTAAACAAATTAATCTGTAGATAAAGTACTTTAAGTAAAATAAATAAACCTGAGTGAGATCCAGCTAAATACGGTCTCATCAAATTCATTTGTGATCCAGCTCAGTTTGGAGCATCCTCATTTAATGTATTTATTCAGCATAATTATGAAACGACAGTTTGAAAGTGGAGGGATTGTGTGAATCATTCCTTCGATTTAATATCTCATCCTGAGGGCGCACAGCGAGGCGGAGTGGGGGGTAGGAAGGAGAAACTCACTCCAGCAGAATCAGAAATAGCCTCTGTCCGCCTTGTCCACCTGGGAGGTGAGAGGACAGAAGAGACGAAGAAACAAGAACAAAAGCACCAGGTCAGAAATGGCTGCTTGCTTCCAGCACAACTGCAGGAGGTTCAACGTAACGTGACCGATCGCTTCTTTAGACTTTGGGCTTCACAAATGTTTTTGGTCTCTTCCTAAACACAGGATGGTGGCAGTTTAGTCACCAGAGGCTGGAAGAGCAGCCAAAAATGATGCTCGAGAGCAGCGATACTTTGTCATCATATTACTCAAGTAAAAGTAAAAATTATGGTGCAGTAAAAATACTCCGAAACATATTTTTTTCCCCAAAAAATGTTAAGTAAAAGATTAAAATTAGCATTTGACTATAGCAACCTTTAGGCAGATATCAAACAGACTTTTTATTAACCTCACATTTTTGTTTTTAAATTTTTTTTCTTGTTAGTCTGATGTAATATTCTAATCTTAAGTGTCATGTTAGGAGAAAATCATCACAATTAACAAATAAAGACTCTCAAACATTCAACAGAAACACAAAATCTATTTCTGTTTAATTTTTAGTGCAAATATCTCAGGACAGTTCAAACGACAAAACTAACTTACTTGTAACTTTTCATCTTAATTTAGCGGCTACTTTAAAGTTCACATTTTCTTAATATTGATGAAAAAGTACAATATGATATCCCTTTTATTTCTTCACTGCTCTTCTAATTGTCACCTTTTCAGATTTGGACCTAAGGAGGAATACATGTATTTCATGAACGAGTTCCTGGAGATGGAGTGGGGCTCCATGCAGCAGTTCCTCTATGAGATTTCCAACATGGACACTGGAGGAAACGCCGGAGGCTTTGAGGGCTACATCGACCTCGGTAGGGAGCTGTCCATGCTGCACAGCTTGCTGTGGGAAGTCATGGGGCAGCTCAGTAAGGTGAGTCAAATTTTATTACTAGTCCGGCCACACCTGTGAAGGCTCACCATTGCTCCATGCTTGTTTTTGTTTTGAATAGAAAGATATTAGTGAAATAAAATGGCACAAAATGTAAAAGCTTACTGAATGAAGGACCTTTTACGTATATAAGCCGCACCGGGTTATAAGCACCGGGTTATAAGCCGCCAGTATCTCTGCCGCTCTCGGTTTTCCACAAGGAAATACATTTATCGAATTTATTAAGTTCATGTCCAACTTTCGTGCAATGGGTCTATTTCCCTCCTGTACTGCCAGATCGATAGCCTTCAACTTAAAAGCTGCATCATATGAGTTTGAAGACATTTCTCCGTTGTCCCTGCTGCTAGCATGTGCTTGTTCTAAAAATTAGCACTTTCTTCTTTGATTTCCAATTTTGACTTCCAATGATTCACGTCTTGCTAAGGAGCTCCCTGGTGGTTGACGAAAAATCCACAGAAAAGCCGCACTGGGCTACGAGCCGCATGGTTCAAAGCGTGGGGGGGAAAAGTAGCGGCTTATAGTCCAAAAAATACGGTGTCTATCTTCCTAGACCTGTTTCTTAAACTGATAACGGCATCGTAATAACTTATTCTTTTCTGGTTTTGCTTGTTCATATTTGCGGCTCCAACAAAAGGTTAAGGAGTGTATTTTCTTGTTTTTTACTTAAAAAAAAATATATATATATATATATAAAAATAAATAAATAATCTCCCTGCAGGATGCAATCCTCAAACTCGGACCCCTGCCGCGGCTGCTGAACGACATCAGCGTTGCCCTGAGGAATCCGCAGCTCCACATGCCCACAAACCACCAACCGGAGAGACCGAAGGACAGACTCTTCTCCCGCCCATCGTTCAATCGCCTTATGTCCTCTGATTTCCAAAGCCTTATGATGCGTGATTTAAACAGGTATCTTCTCATGGCCCCCTGTTGTTTTTCCACATTTTCTGTTGTCATTACTTCTGGGCACGAAACTTGCATTTGCATGTCCCCGAATAGAACAAAGCGCCAGCAGGATCGGTTCCCGCTGTGGCTCCATAAAACCCGGTGCATGGCTGTGATTGCAAATGTGCACCTAGGCTGCATAAAGAGAGGATTTACAGCTCCACAAGGGTGTTATTAACAGGGACTCATAAAAAGGCCAAGTGTACACAGGAAGTGAGAGTTCAACAGCTCATAACAACCCTGGTGTATTTCTAAAAGCCTGTAATGCTAATGCTAATGCACCTCAACCGGCTTTCAGAGCGGTTCGTCGTTCCCTAATTGCCAGCACCATCTGTTTTCCCAGAGTCTCTTCTCACCTTGTTTTTGATTCTTTAGTTCTCCAGGTTTGTCAGGAGACAGTTTCTGCACTGGACTGGGTTTTAATAATAATAACAAAGGAGATGTTTAGAGGGTCAGCATGAAAGGATTACACAGAACTTTGGTGATGCAAAACCAGTGCAGGTGGAAAAGTGACGGGTAATGCAAGAGTGATGCTGTCTCACTTTGTTTGCTCCCTCTGCCCTTGTGTCTTTTCTTCAATTCCTTAATTGTGTCCTGTCATCCCTTATTGTTCCTTTTCCCTCATCTCCCTCATTTCTTTTTCTCTTCTTTCTTATACATTTCTTTCTTTTTCCAACTGATTTCTTTTGCTTTTTCCTGTCATACCTGTCCTTTTTTCCTGTTTAGTGTTTTTCTCCTCTCCTTCATCTGTCTTCCTTTCCTTCTACACTTCTTTGTGTCCTTCTTCCTGTTTTGCTTCCCTCCTTTTTAGAATCCTGACTTTCTTTTCATGCCTTTTTGTCTTTCCTTCCTTCACTGCTTTCTTGTGACCTACTTCTCTTCCTTCTGATTATCTGTTCTTTCCTTTATTCCTTGCGCTCTTTCTTCTTTCCTTCCTTTTTTTCTGCTATTTTTCCAGGTTCCATATGAAAACCTTTCTCGGTCTGTAGAAATATCTGCCATTCACTCATAGCGAAATAAATGTCAAGTACCGAGAACTTCAGTCAGTGAGGGTTTGAAGGTCTGCAAATATTTTGCATGAAAAATTGTGTAGGAACCCCATTACGCGCTTGTTATATAATGACACGCACATCGATGCATACTGTGGAGCCTCACAGACGAGTGTGTGGGATCAAAACCAAGCAATTCTTAAGCCTCAGTCCCAAAATAAGTGAACAACATCAGGCTGCACATAATCCATGAGAGCTGAGGGACGTCCTTCCACAGTGTCGTCTCTTCTTGTGCCTGTCTGCAGCTCGATAGACATCTCGCGCCTCCCGTCGCCCACGGCCGGAGTCTCGGCTGTAGAGTCCCTCTCCTCCAATCTGAACATGAGGCGTCAGGCCGAGCGAGACCTCCGCTCTTCGTCCAGGGAGGTGTTCTACGTCACCCGCCCACCTCTGGCTCGATCCAGCCCTGCCTACTGCACCAGCAGCTCGGACATCACAGAACCCGATCCGAAGGTAGAGAGCGTCAAGTCCTGGCATGTTTACTTCCTCATCAGATGGCATGATGGTGCCAGCTCAAGTTTCAATGAAAACTGCCAATGTTTGCACATGCTACATTATAAAAGATTAAAAAAAACTGTTGACATTGAGAAGTCATTGAAAGTTGATGCTTTTTCTTTTTTTTTTTAAATAAGTTAAATTGCATCCAGATCCTTACCGTGTTTTCATTTGGCTAGCCTCATTGGTTGTTTAAAAATCTCTGGTTGCATTTGAAAAAAAAAGGTTTCCACATTTCTCATGACTACTGTGGCGCAGTGGCTTGCTAAAAATATTCATCCTGTTTGAACATTTTCACATTTTGTCATCAGTGCATTTTTATCTGGATATTATGTGATTGACCAACACGAAGTAGAACCTCCTTTCACTTTGACCTTTAACTGCCTCACGTCTTGTGTGAAATGGCTGGGACAGAAAACACATTGAAACATAAACGTTTCGTCAATTCTACTTCGCAAAACAGTCCGATCTCCGTCAGACTGGACTGAGTACATCTGGGGGCTTCAATTCTCCAGTCTTACCACAAATTCTCAGATGAATTTAGCTCCAGACTTTCACTGGACCATTCTAGCATGAACACACTTTTAACTATTCCATTACAGATCTGGCTGCATTGCCTTTCAATATTGTCAAGCCTTTTCTGATGTCACACAACTGGGAGCCACAGATTAATTGAAATCCTTGTGTGGCTTTTGGAGAGATGCAAATGGGACTTTCATGGCGATCAGATTTTTGGAGCGAATGACTAATAAACATCCTGTCGACAGATTGTCAAAGCCAGGTTTTGGATCTCGTCATTTCCTGCCATGTCTTTCATAGACCTCCAGGCTTTTGACCTAATTAATGCTCTCCTGCAATCAATGAATCAGCCAGTCAGTGACTCAATCAATTAACGAATGACTGCTTACTGTCCACCATGACCACTTTAAAACTTACATGTTTCATATCTGCCTGTCTGCTGCATATAAAGTGGGTGACCTCCTGTTTTTTCTGGCTTACACAAGGCGCCAAATAACACAAGTACAAGTGTTTGTTGTGCCACATATAATATGGATGATGAAATACATTTATCAAGAAAGTTTCCTCATTTAGAAGCTAGACAGCAATGTCAGAAAAAATTGCCAGGCAGCAGTTTACTTTCCAAATGAAGAACTAAATTGGAGCCCAAGAGGTTTCAACACAGTTGTAACCAGCTTTGTTACCTGTTTTAATTGGAGTTTTCTCTACAGATTATAAAGTTTTAGGGGGAAAAAAGCCTTTCAGTGATTTGCTGAGTTTAGTGGCCCAATTTGAAGTAGGCAAATAATAAAGGTGTGCTCGCATTGTAACTCTCCAACAAGCAAGAATTATTTATCTCAATGTTATGATTTGTTTGAAATTAACAATTACTGTTTTTGTTTTTATTCATTCATTTTTTTTAAACATGGAAAAGAGTGACGTTTCAATAAATATTAATGTATTCACAATGTCTGTGTCCCTAGTTTGGAATCCAGCTACATGAAGCCAACATTTATTTCACTTGATTTAGAATTTAGCCTAATAAGAAGAAAATGAAATTTATTTTACTAAAATTAAAAAAAATAGAGTTCCTTGATTTTAATTCATGAGCAAGGGTCTTGAAGTTGAAGTTTGAAACTTATCATTTACCATAGTCAATTTCTTGTAAGAAATTCCAGGTAATGATGTTTCTAAAGAAGTTGTTCAGTGGAGAACAAAGCATTTTCATGAAAATATTTTCATATTTTTGTGAAAACATGAAAATGTTTTCAATACATTTTAAAATAGGATCAAATGCAGCTATATACAGTGAGCAATTTAGAGGCACACATTGTGCTTCTTTAGGTGAAAAGCAATAAATACTTCTTATTGTTACTTTCACTCCTACCACAAAATATCTAATATGTAAATATATTTGAGCCTATTACTTTGCTCATATAAATAAATGCCTCTGCTGCAGATAGAAAAAGTGAGCATTCATTTTGTTTCGCTCTCAGGTCCACAGTGTCAACAAAAGTGTCTCCATGATGGACCTTCAGGACTCCCGAATGAACAGCATCTCGAACCTGAACTCCGTTGGAGACATGCTGGCCTCCTCTCAGGCCTCCATTGCTGGCCTCGGCCACAGCTTCGGGAACCTGGGCGCCCCGCTTCGCATGGGGGGCCACTTGCCCCCGGGTTCGTCCGGCTCAGGCCTCAGGCTGAGCCAGATGGGCCACGTTGGGGCCCCAACAGAATCCATCTCCCAGCAGCAGCAGCAGGCAGCCGCAGCGATGCATTTCCCCCTTTCTTTCCAGAATCCTCTGTTCCATCTAGCTGCCCAGAACTCCCCGGCTCAGTCCCAGGCTCCTCCTCCAGGTGTCGCCCCTCCTCCGCTGCTCCTCACCCCGGAGGCTGAGAACGGCCACCCCGACTACCCGCCCGCCTTCGGCAACAGCGCTTTCTCCCGCAGCGAGGACCTTTCTGCCCTGCAGTCGCAGAGCAGCCTGGTGCAGCCCAGCATCGTACATTCGCACAGCTACAGCGACGACTTCACCCGGCAGAATCAGAACAACGACTACGCCTGGCACCAGCTGTCTCTGCAGGTGCAGGTAGGAGCAGCTCCACTGGTTTCACACATGCAGAATGACGGTTTGATGGCTGTGAATATGCGCCTGCATTAATCAGCTTTAATCATTTATTACAAGTTAACTCCTTTACTGTCACCATTAAAATGCTCACATTCAATTCAATAGGTCGAGGAGGATTCAAGTGTTATTTATTAAGGGGTTAATAAATAAGTTAAATACGAACATAACTTTAAGTTTTTATGAATAAAACCGATATTTACAGATTTAAATCTTAGAAATCTATTTAATACTGTAAGATAACATCCGTTCTCTCTGTGACACATAGACTGTGACACACAACACCACATTTTGTGTGGAAATTATTTTTATTGGTTTTATGAAACATTCAAATGTTAGTAATAATAATCAAAATCAGAAATAAATGCTTGAATTATGTATCCCAGTGTGTGATTAATCCACGTTAGAAAGCAGTCAATACATACAACTTGTAGTTTTTTGTCACTGTGTGACATTAATTCAAACTAATGTCACACATTCTAAAACTTCCCATTTTAGATCAGCTAAGATTCCCATAAATGCTATTTACTAAAGTGAGCACTGCATATGTTTACTCAGTATCTGGAAGAATTGCATGTTAAACTGTAAGACTTGGGCCAAAAGTCGACACGCTTACTGTGAAATTTACTTCTGTTTGTTTGAACAAAACAGAAATTAGTATGACTTGGTCAGGTCCGTAGGCCACCTTGGTCACACACCTTTTCAGCTCTGTCCACAAATTGTCTATGGGACCAGAGGTTTGTGATGGCCTCTTCAAAATGTTGAATTTGTTGTTTTTAAATTACTTTTAACAGATTTAATATTATGATTATTTCAGTTTGTGACTAAGCTTTACCATCTTGGCTCATGTCTTGAGTTGTTGCTTCAATATTTTTCATATATGGTTATTTCCTCATGATGCCATCCACTATTTTAAACAAGTTCTACTAGCAGCAAAACAGTAAACAACAAAAAAAAAACAACATGCTGCTGCCCACACCAGTTGGGATGATATTCTCATGCTTAAATCTTTAGAAATAATTACTTCTTCCTTGCTGAGCAGCCTTTCAGCCCATGTTGTTTTAACTCTTATTTCACTGTGGATAATGATAATGGTATTCTGTATTGGTTTCAGCGAGCCTCTTGACAGGGATTTTTTTTTCTTTTGGGGATTGATGCATACATTTAACCTAAACATGATCATCTTGGAGTCACAAGTCCTTTCTCCTTTCTGAATTTTGTGAAACCTTCACGTTTAAAAACTGTTTATATTTGCTAAAGATATAACAGATGTTTTGTTTGGAAATTTTACCCAAGGATGAATCAGACTTTTGAAGGTTTGTGATTCTCTTCCAGATATGTCAGTGTTTTAAATTAATTCATTATTATTAGACGTTTATAAAGACATCATCATCTGGGCTTATAATCTGCATAAAAGCATGTTACAGTTTTGTATGTAAATTGTCAATACAAATATTTTTATAATGTCTATGTAAAAAATGTTTCCAGAGTCAGCAAATATGTGAAATTTCCTTTTTCTAGTGGAAAAATGGAAAAACAACTTTCTTTTTTACAATCTGCTGAGATCCACTAGTATATGACTCATCTGTTTAAAACAAAACAGTCCCAAAATTATTTCTGTGATGAGCCAAAAAAATAAAAAATAGTCGAGAGATGCCAAGTGCACAAAGAATAACATCAGAAGCACGTGCCTGATGAACTGTGCTAAATGTATCAATGGTTCTGCTTCCATTCAAAACATGTTTTCATGCATGATTTACAGTTTTTGGTCAGAACTTGCTTTATTGTCGATTTGAGTTTTTTGGTCTAGTTAAATCAGAGAAAACACAGAAGCACTACAGTTTGTTTTACACTATTTGAAGAAGTTTCGCTTGATCTTATGTTTCCACTAAATGTTTGGGGTTGTTAATATGGTAGGTATTTTTACATGTTGTTTTATTCAGTTTTAATTAGCTCACTTTATTTCCACAAATATACTCCTATCAAAAAAGAGCAAAAAAAAAAAGCTGCTTAAACGGATGAGTGTGGCATTTCTTCTGAAATCATTGTAAAATGCTTATAGAGATGTGAGTATTATGCAGTTTTCTGTTACATAATTTGGCATTTATTAATTACGGAATAAGTCGGCTTAAATTTGAGTGACTGAAATCTCCAGCAACCACATGACGAGTTTGATCAAGGACCTTTGGTTGAGCAGCGTAGTAAGCAAACCTTACTGTAAAGTAAGATGCTGTCGTCGTGCTAAAGACCGAATCCAGATGTAAGCCCTGTGCCCGCTTCATCTGGACTCTGAGATTCTTCACAGGCGCATCCTTGTTTTAACAGTTCTGGTTATTAGCCGATGGCCAACCGGGAAGATAACAGCGTCAGAGCTGCTGATGCTGCATTATCATTATCTTTCTTAGCCACGCGTGACCTGCAGATGTGGTGCAGCTAAAGAGCAAAGACTGAGAAGTTTCACTCTGAAAACATTTCGGCTTTAATCAGACTGCCTGATGGGGTCATGGGAAGCGTGTGTTTTCCGGTGCACGTCTAAACGGACTGTGCGGCTGAGGGTCGGCCGGCGTGCGCTCGGGCCGCCGATCCGTCAGGCTGATGAGCTTACTATGAGGCGTGGATGTAAAATTACGGTGTTTAATGATGCCGTCGTGTCGTCTTGAGCTATTTCTGTCCCGCTGTGTGGGCTTTAATGGAACAAACATCACAAGGCACCTGCTTATTTATACAGATGGTGCATTCAGGAAAGAGCTTTAAGAATTAATGATTAATCTATCCATCCATTGGTCACAAATTATTGTGGTAATTTAGGGTGTTAATCAAAACTAAACTCGCAAATTCTTTTGCATTTACACAAATACAAGAGCAAAATAGAGATCATTCTTAAGTAGTGTTATCTTAAATTAGAAAAAATAAATAAATAAATAAATCGAAAAGGTTGCGTCTCCATGAGTATCTGCTGACCCAGTTGTCGTCAACTGTGATTGTGGAACAGATGGAGGGTCTCAGTCGGAGGCACCTTAAGGTGTGAGCAGCTTATAAGCAGGTGAAAGATCTTGAATTTTGAATCATGATGCTCAGTCTGGTGGAAGTATTTATAACACTTTTACACTTATAGTAAGATACGCAGAAAGGGTGAAGTGACTAGGGTGTTGGAGTAAAACTGCTCCATCCCTCACATTAAAGATTAATTTTGAAAAAAAAAAATGGGACATGCCTTTAAACATCCCTTTGGCCGTAATGTTTTTTTAGGGAGCAAAGTTTTCTCTTATTAAGGGAAAGAACTTTCACATCGTCTTGTTATTGGAGACGTCTTTTAGACATCTGTGACCTGCTGTTGGGGTGAACTTGCTTGGAGCAACAACTGCAAAGTGGGGTCGTTTCAGATTTCCTCCACTTGCAGACCGTTGTCAAATGATTTTTGATACTTTTTTAAATTAATAATCTAGATGCTAGATTCTTCTTTTTCAATAATCAGTTTTTTGTTGGATCTCACCGTGGATCATTACAATTGTAAAGAGTACACCAAACTTGAATGTCTGAGATTTAACAAGGGAAGCCTTCAAAACTCAGAGACCTATGTTTGATTGCAGTCATTTTAAGTGGAAATAAAAATCGAGGTGGCCTAATTTATCACTTACCAGAAAATGTATCTTTTGAAAATGACATTTTTACAGAGAATGCCAAGATTATTATTTTTTTCAATTGATATCTTGTGTTTACATACGTTAGAAAATACTCAGACTGTTGTAGGATGTCCTATTTTTTTCGTCATGGCTGTATGTAGGAGTTCAGTGCCACAGCAACAAAAATGAACACTCCTCTCAAAATAGACAGATAATTTTTTCTGCGTTGTGACTCATACTGTTTTCTTTCTTCCTTCCTTTTTGCATCCATTTCCCTCTCAGGAATCTCTGCAGCAACATCATTTGATGGGAGTCACATCTCAGACAGGCACCGGCACAGGCACTCCTGCTTCCTTGGCTACACCTCCGACGACAGTTCATCCGTCCCGCCAGTCATCCATCGCTGCTCAGCACCTCAAGTCCCAGCGCTCCATCAACACGCCTGCCACTGCCACGCCTCCAAAGGTTCGTCCGCAGAGCAGGAACCTCCTCCTCAACTCCTCGGATGCGAGCTTCAGCGGCAGTCAGCCAAAGTCCCGCCCATCGAAGCAAACGACGCAGCAGCAACAGCAGCAGCCGCAGCAGCAGGACGGGCAGATGTCAGTCACTGACAGTCCGGCTCCGGGGCTTCCCTTCCAGACGAGCTCCACTAAAGAAAACCAGGCTCCGGCAGCAGCTGCAGACGACTCCACAGACACGCCCACAAAAAGCACCAAGAAGTCTCAGCAGTCACAGCTGCAGCCGCCGCAGCAGCATCTGCTGAAACCGGTCGCAAATAAACAGGTGAACGCCACAGCTCCCTGAACAAGAACAATAAAAAGTCTTTGAGCTGAAACTACTTAATGGGTAAAACAGGATATTTTAATTTTTTTTTTCTTGATTGGTGTTTCAGGGTAACAGCCAGGGAATGAACGAGCGGACGGTGGCATGGGTGTCCAACATGCCTCACCTCTCTGCCGACATCGAGAGCCTGCGGCCGGACCGCGAGGGCCAGCTGAAAGAGTACTCCAAGAGCATGGATGAGTCACGACTAGAAAGGGTCAGCTGCTTTTTCACCTGTCAGAATATTTTATTGTTGCTCGTGATTAAATAACTGTTTTTTTCAGACAGGTAAAATGACAGTAATTGTGTTTCAAATGAGCAGCCTATTGGGGTTTTAGGCAGGTAGGTGTTAGCTTCATGCAAAAGTAGTTATACTTGAGATTTTAAGTGACTGGTCAATACAGAGTAGCACATAATTAAGTAAGATGAATCTAGCACATATTTTGAAATGTCTTCAAACATACACATTTGAAAAGTGTGATATTTTCTTTTTAGGATCTCATTATTTCAGTTTCTCATCAAAATCGTATAGAAAGTTAAAACAAGGCTAGATTATAAAACAATATGCCAAACTTGCAAACCATCATCATCCTCACAGTGAAACATGGTGATGGCAGCAAAATGCTTCATGGGTACATTTGCTATAAGTTCTTCTGTAAGAAAGCAGTACACTGTACCTTTTCGTATGTAAGAACTTCCATATCCAGAAGCATGAATGCTTTTCCAGTGCAATGTGTTTTGGTGAAATCATGTTTGTGACATCCGCTTCTCCTTTCAGGTGAGGGAATACGAAGAGGAAATTCACTCTCTGAAGGAGCGGCTGAAGATGTCGCATCGCAAACTGGAAGAGTACGAGCAGAGGCTTCTGAACCAGGAGCAGCAGACCAGCAAGATCCTGCAGCAGTACCAGAACCGCCTCGACGACAGCGAGCGGCGCCTGAAGCAGCAGCAGCTGGAGAAAGACTCTCAAATCAAAGGCATCATCAGCAGGTGATTAGTTTTCAGGGTGAGCAGGCAGTAATGCCTGGTTTCCTCTGTTGCTTCACGAAACAAACGTGCATTTGTTCAGGTGAGTGTCGCACCTGGCTTGGCACGGCCAAGATCCACAAAATATCCATCTCTAACTGCTATGAGGAGTGTTAAACTTAAGATTTTCTTTTTAATCCTGCAGAAACTTAATCCTGTTTAATGGCGCTCATAATCACGCAAGAAGATAAAACACAAAACCTTCTTTGTTAATTAAACTCTGGCACCTTTAAAATTTTAATGTTCTATTTACATAAAATTGAGGGAAACATAACTTGAGAGTATGAAACCACAAAAGAGATGCATAATTATACAAATATGAGCTGATGGCAGGATATTAGAGTTTTTTATTAAAGAAACTGATAGAAAAAGATTGCAGATGTCGCTCTATTCATGTCTGACGGCTCAGTAATGTAGGTGTGTGTGAGAGAGAGAGACGTTGTGGAAGAAGCACTATCGGTGTGGTTAAAGTGACTTTATTGAACCTGTAGTGGCTGCCAGTAGGAGAGGGGAAGCCGTGTAAGTGTTCCCTGGTGAGAGGCAGAGGAGAAGAGAAGGCCGTGATCCTCTGAAGCCTCCTGCTTTCTACTTCACTGCAGCTGAAGGCCGTCACTGCTCTCTCATGGCAGAAGCAGTAAGCGCCATGAGCCGTTGTATTCAGTTTGTTTTTATTAGAAATCTGTGTGGAAATGGGAGGCAGGTTCTCTTACAGGCTGCTGTTATGTGTTCGGTCCAGGAGAGGTCAGCAGAGACGAAGAAACGCAGGATAGCTCTGGTTTGGCGAACCTGAAGGCGTCGTCTCCCTTTTCCGAATTACTAGTTGTCATGTATGATTAGACTATTCCTGAAAAGTATATTTATTTTAGAAACTAAATTTATATGAAATGCATAACTGGTGTATTCAAGCCTTTAATTCTGTTAAATGTAACGAAATCCAGCTTACTGCTAATGAAAACATTACATTTAATATTAGAATGTCATGCCAGACATAGAAAAAATACATTTTTACTACAGACATATTGGATGAATGTATGTTACTTTTTTCAAGAAGTTCTTTTAATCTTGCACTCTGAATGTATATCATAATTTCTTGAATATGGCTGTGTATTACAGATCTCCTTGAAATGTTCAAATACCATCAGCATAGCTTCTAAAATAATACTTACTGAGACACTGATTATTAATGTAGCTTTTTTTAAAAACTTGGGACTTACAAATTTCCTGTTTTTTTTTTTTTGCATTTTTGTCACACTTGCAAATAATTGTTTCTGATTCGATAATCAGAACCAATTATTTGTAACGATGCTTTTTCATGCCATTGTAGCTAGAAGAAGGATATTTAGTTTATACGGTAATTAAATTAGAAGTACGTTTCTATGTGTTTAATACATATAAGGGAAAAGTGCAACATTTAACCTCATATTTGTAAGAATAATTTTGTCTCTTGACAAAATTATTTCCTCTATGACTGAACTGCAGTCATAGAGGAAACCTATTGAGGGGCTGTTGTGGAGAGCAGAGCAGGCTGATAGAGGAACATTAAGAACCTATTTACCCAGAGGCCGACGACTATCAGCCAGCTTACCAACAAGTATGTTTCAGATTATGTCACCAAATGTTGAGCTACAGTCATTGAAAAGCATTTACAGCAACAAAACTCCCAAAGCGGTCCGAAAAGCTTGACGAGCTCCGGATATGGCTTCTTCACTGAATCTGTTTGTCCTCTTCAAAAACTAATGAGGATCAAATGTGGGAGGGAGCCTGGCTCTGATTAGATGGGGAAAAAAGGACACTTTATGGGATGGATGTGTTTATTTGCTGTCATTTCAGTTTTTTCTTTGGGTGTGCAAATGAGGGGTTGCAGACCTTAGGAAGTCTGGAGTAGAGGTTTGTCCCAGGGATGGATTGAGGAGCGAAGCATGAACCTGTAAAAACCTGTGTGCTGAATCAAGGTTCCAGCTGGGATAAGCTGACATCCATCATCTCCAGGGCCGGTTAGGTGATAATATAGCTTACAGCATCTGCATTGAGTCGCAAAAGTATTCAAATCTCTAGAACTTTTTAAAACATTTTCTTTAAGTTTGTTGTGTTACAAACACAAACATTATTTCTTATTGGGATTTAATGTATTAAAGCAGCACAAATAGTCACAATATTAGGTGTCACTTGCTCTATGCTGGATTTTGATATAAACTTTGACTGGACCATTTTAACACGTGAATATGGTTTGGTTGAAACTAATTCATTGTGGCTCTGGTTTTAATGTTTAGTTTTGTAAACTCCATCCTGGTCTCAAGTCAGGTTTTCTTCCAGGTTTCAATCCATCAACTCTGACCGGTCTCTCTGCTCTGCTGTGTTTCATTTTGATGTTCTTTGTGTGGCTTCCAGTGTTTCTCATTAGGGCTGTATAATAATATCGATATCACGATATATATTGATATTTTCTTTCCTAGAAAAAAATTGATATTCATCTGCAAGTATCGTAACATCCAACTGTCACCTTG
>CAEGAF010164497.1:0-17045 GCA_903067075.1 Micropoecilia bifurca | reverse complement strand
TTGCCAACTCCTTAAAATCTTGGATCTAAATGTTAAACAATTTAAAATCTTTTAATTTATGTATGCCTAAACAATTGAATAAAATGTAAGATCATTGATAATCTCAATAAACAAATGTTACACTTATGTATCTGTGGTCTGTTTTAAAATATTATTGTTTGTGGGGCCCCTGAAGCCTTGATGGAGCCACTGACTTAATTTGGATTAAACTGAAGTTCAAATTTGTTGTTTTTAGACTAGTTTTGGGTTTAAATATCATTTCACTGGAGATGTTTTTCTGTAACATATAATTACACAGTAATACTTTTGCATTTCCTGTCAACTTAGCATCTTTTAATACAAAACATGGTGGACCAACACAACGCTACGACCACCAGGCTTAGCAAGTTTTCTGGGGGAAACCCTGCAGTTATCTCCAATGTTATTTGTCTTACCCATAGAACCCTTGGCAATGATGATAAGAATGCGAACTGATCTATTTGGCATTCAGTTGGGAGACCAAGACCATAGATTGGCATTGTATGCTGATGATCTGATAGTTTTTTTGACCAGTTTGTCCATTATCATCCCAAATTTAATGCAACAAATGGAGTTGTTTGTTCAGTTCTCTGACTACAAAATAAATGATTCAAAGTCCTCTATTCTATTTTGGAACAGGGATTAAAGATTAAACCTGGTTATACAAACCCCATTTATCAATGCAAGAGAGGGATTTGTGTACCTTGGTGTTAAAATCACCCCAGACATTAAAACAATTGTATCAACTAATTATGATCCTCTGGTCAGTGAAGTAAATGAGTCACTACATAAATTGATGATAATGCCCATATCAATGATTGGCAGAATAGGGTTAGAATAAACATGATCAAAATGAATATATTACCAAAATTTTTGCATCTTTTTCAGTCAATCCCTTTGCCTATTCCAAAACAATTTTTTGATGGATTAAACAGTATTTTTAGTAGATGTATTTGTAATAATAAAAAACTTAGCTTGAGACTTCGCCTGTTGTACCTGCCATATGAGAGAAGGGAGTTACAACTCCCTAATCTTAAGTTGTATTATTGGTCCGCCCAGCTGCGTTCAGCCATGTTCTACTTTTGAACTGAAACGTCCCAAGCATGGATAAAAATTGAACAGTTAGTAACAAACCTTAGATTAAATTTGTATTTGTAATCCACAAGGCCAAAACAATTGATCAAAATTACAAAAAAATCCCTTTATAAAAAACACAATTGATGTTTAGCATAGAACCCATCACTATATTGGAGATACCCCTTCCATTTCTTCTTTCTCACCTATCTGGGGGAACAGATAATTTAAGGCAGGAAGAGCTGATGGAGGTTTCAAAATCTGGGCAAAAAAAGGTGTACAGAAACTGGCAGATCTTTATAAGGATGACAGGCATTTTACATTTGAGCAGTTATGTCAAATATATAACATTTCATAGAAACCCTTTTATAAGTATTTACAAATTAAACATTTTATTATGTCAAAACACAAACAGATTGAATTCAAACCACCACTGTCATACCTAGAGAACATTATACTAGAAAATTTAGAGAGGAGAGGTCACATTTCTTTATTTTATACAGCTATACTAATGCATGATGAGGAATCCACTGCAGATAGATTGGATGCATGGAGATCTGACATCCGAGAAGAGATACACGTAGCGGACTGGGAAACTGCATGTGTAAAAGCCCAAAAGCTGTTATGATTCATGTCCTGTCCATGCTGTGTTAAGCACTCATTCAGTTCACCTGCCACGCCTGATTGCTTACCTGTTCCACCTGGGCCTTGCCCTACTTAAACACCCCTCAGCCTCTGCTTCCTTGCCAGATTATCGACAGCCACGAGCCAGTAGAGATCCAGCGTTTCCTGCCAAGCTTTCTGTGTTTCTTCGACCCCCCTTCTGACCACGGATTTACCCCTCCTGCCAAGCCCTTCACGGATCTCTTGTATTCTGGATTTCTGGACCCTGACCCCAGCTCTGCCTCACGACCACCGATTTCCGCCTGCTCCTCAAAGCTAAGTTTGCTCTCTCTGTCCTCCAGTATATGACCTCTGCCTGTTTATCGTCAAAACCCCTGGGTGTTGCATTTTGGATCTCCCCGTGGAGATCTTCGTTGCCTCCTCAGAAGCCTTTTCCTCTGGTTTCCTGCATCTCCCCGTCATCAGATCCTCTGTTCCTTTGCTCCACCCATCCACTGCTCTACAGGTCAGTTAAGCTGAACATTTCTAAGAAACCCCTTCTTTACCCATGCGTCACCAGTCTTCTCCCCTTTCTCCTCAGTGCTGTTTGATGACCTCTCCCTGAGCAGAAACCAGTGTCTAAAATAAACCTTTTTCCTTTCGTATACTCCTGTGTGTGGTTGAATTTCCGGGTCCCCTCTGAGTGCCTTACAAAAAGCAGTCAATTAATACAAGGATGAAACTCCTTCAGTACAAGTGGTTGATGAGAACTTTCATAACTCCAGTCAATCTGAACCGCTGGGCGCCTAACATCCCAGATACCCGCTGTAAATGTTTGGTTGGAAAGGTTTTCTTTTTCACTGTGTATGGGAGTGTCCAAAATTTCAGCAATATTGGAACTTAGTTATGCAAACTCTGTCAAAGATTGTTGGAGTGGCTGTATCTGCTGAGGCCAAAATGTGTGTTTTAGGTGTTCATCCAGAGAAGTGTGTTTTCAGTTCCAGACAGTTAAAATTGATTGACTTTGGACTCCTGCACGCCAGGAGACTAATATCTCTACACTGGAAAAAAATGGACATACTATCAAACCACATGTTGGTTAAAGAGATGACATCATGTATGGCTCTGGAGCGACTATTTAAAACTTTTTTTAAACTTGCCAACACGGTAATATTAAAAAAGTAAAGTAACATTGTTAAACTTTGTATACTGCAATTCTGTGAAAGAAAGAACACAGTAAACTTCCATTAATTTTTTTTAATAGTTTTTATGGTGTTCCGTGGTTCTACAATAATCTATGACTTATTTAGACCAGTGCAGTTATACAAAGGGGAACGGGACATGATGCCATATGAGACTGATTGACAGACCCGCCTCCTGACTCTGATTGGTTGTTTCTAGTTAGCACTGGGAGACAGCACAGGAGATTGACGTTTTTACAGATTCTGTCTCAAACTGTCATGACAGTGAGAGATTAACCAAATATATTAAAAAAAATATTTTTAAATAAATTTGATATAAACAAAGCAACAATGCATAATTTTAGCAAAACATTTCTAATGTGAAGCTGCTTGATGTTAGTCGCCATTTCATTTGGACTGCAAAACTGGCTGTTGACTTCCTGGGGTATACCAGAAAATAAATCGATAAAAAAGGAAGAGAACTACTATATTTTTTTGTTGGTTTACCATGTCATTTGAGACATCTAAACCACTGACTTGTGAAGAAATATAAATTGCACAAACTTAATTTGAAGATGGTCTAAGAATATAAAAATATTCAGGGAGCAAATTATAATATTTTTATAGAACAAAACAACATAAAAAAGATCCATGAGGGGGTGAATAAAATGGCTCATTAGGGATCTAAAGAAGGCTGGTTCTGTTTTGGTTCCGTTCTGGGGACAACTGTTTAACTTCTGGAGATGACAATGCAAAGAAGGTTCTTCATAGGATCAAGAAAATTATGGGCAACCCTGACCATCCTCTTCATGAGATTGTCTTGGGTTGGCAGAGCATCTTCAGTCAGTGGCTTCTTCAGATTCAGTGCAGTGCAGACTGCTGCAGAAGATCTTTCCTGCCAACAGCCATCACCATCATGCAATAGCTCTTTGAAGAATCTCAATTAATGAGTTACAACATTTAGTTTCCCTTTGGGATTAATAAAGTTTTTTTTAATTTGAATTAAATTTTTCTAACATGTCTTTCTAATCATAAAAATGTGTCCTACTAGAGGTTGTCAGAAGGCTGCATGCCTTAGGTGCTGCATAAATCAGATAAGCTGTCAAACATGTCATCAACACTGTGAGGAGGCTGATCAAAGTTAATAACAGAGGCACACAAAGAGCGACAGAAGAGCAGAGCAGGGACCCACCCTATCAGTGTGAGAGGAGCCTCCTCCTCTCCCCCCTCCTCCTACTACTACATGGAGGAGTCCACGACAACAACACAGGAAAGAGAGAAGGTCCAGCTAGCCTGATCAAAAAAGCTTCATGTTGCCCAAAGAAAGAAACAAGCCATCAAGGCAGGATTTCAAGTAAAAACAGCACAATAAGCCCCATAATCTGCTCCACCTGCTCCAATTCTCTATCCCCACACCCAGCACCATGTGGACCCCGTCCATCCACTCACCTTCTTGGGTCTCTTTCTCCTCTGCCCCAACCCATTGATGCGATCGCTGGGGTCCAGCCTGTAGGAGTGGTTGTCCTCACTCATCTTGTCCCCCAGCACCAAAACAACCACTCCAGTTTACTCGTCTAGATTTTAGTTCCTTTTCTCTTCCTGTTCACCCCTCTGTGTGAAAAGAACGCCTGTCTCTCGTCTTCAGTCCTCACTCTACGGCTGAGCCAAACACCAACCCAGCCAGAATAAGGGTGGGGGAAGGATAGGTCGGGGAGAGGGGCAAGGGGGAGGGAGCACAATGGTGTTGCCATGGTAGCAGCTGCCACCACTGTTTATCTGGAAACGTCACCAAGATACTTGTGTTCGTCTGTACACACACAAACACAAGTAGTAGTTGCATGAGTGTGTTTGTGTATGCGTGTGTATGTGTGTGTGTGAGCTTCTCTTTCTGTTTTCATTCAGGCAACTATGGAATGATCCAAATAGGACAACAGCATAATTGATGATTAATGTGTAAAATGTAAAATAAATAAATATGAGAAGACATTTCCAGTGCAGGAATGAAAGCACAAAGAAGCATTCATGGTCCTAAGAATTTCACTGAGTTGCATCACTAAATATTAAGTCATTCAAAATTGATACAGTGAAACGTGCCTCAAATGAAGTTTAATCCATTAACTCTAATTTTAAATTGTCAATGTATTTTTATGAGCTCTTATTTTTAGAAATATCTCATAATGGTCTCTCAATTGTTCAATGGTCTCTAATGAAATCCACTGAGGGTCTTCATTAATCACATCTGCAAATTGCTTTATCTGGGGAACTGAAAAAAGAACACACGTATTAATATCGCCACAAATAAAGGTTGATTATGTTTCTAAGCTGAAAAAAGTGTCAATAAAATATCTAATCCAGTTTCCTCAGTTATCCCTCCAGAAACCATTGCATCGTCAGGGAAGTGAAGATACCTTTCTTATAAATGAGACATCCTTCCAAATGCATGGAGAGCTTTAGTTAGCACTAATAAAATGTAAAATTTAACAAATAAACCCCAAAAAATATTAGCTGAAATGTGTGTGTTTTGCCACTATTGTAATTTAGTGGCAAAACACAGAGACATTCAGAATGTTTTTCCACCGGATTTTCTGGTAGACTTGGGTTAATTGTGAACCAAAATTACAATATCTATTACATTTTCAGCAATATGCACCCTTCTCTCTCATCCCCTCCTCCACAAGCCCACACTGCTTTATAAAATCATTTAAGAAAAACAGAATGCCTGCATCCCAAAGCTCCTCCTGGCTCCCAGACACAGCAGGCAGAGGCATCTCCCCATATGCGACGATAAATAAAATATTGATGTTTTCCCACCAACTGCAATTAGCTTGGAACCTAATTTATCATACAGGACAAGGGGGGCTGGTGCCTACCTAAAGCACTGACCTAGAGGTCACTCTAGACAGGTCGCCAGGGAAACTAAGAAACAAACTCAAATAGTACTTACTGTGCAAAAGTAAAACACAAATTCAATCATAAATACATTATCATCATGATGTGACTAGGGAGTCACTGATCCACCTTTTTTACTTCCAATACTGATGCTGGTATCAAACATTTAGTATCAGCTGATATCAATCTGATAGTTTCTTATTTTAAACACAGACATAAATGTATTGAGTTACAAATTTATTTAATAACTCTGAACCAACACAGCATGCTTTAACACCAACTAGCTAAGTCTTGTGGGTGTGTGTGTCCTACCTCTTGTCCTGCCAGGTGAGCCAGGCAGGTGTAACTCCAGCTGCAGATATTTGAACTAATCAGGAAGTGGCTCTAAATAGGAGCTGGATTGCTGTGGCAGACGCCAGATGGTTCCATTGAATCTTGTGGTAACTTGGTTGTTTCTTAGTAGAACTTAGTCATAGTACTAACCTTGGTCTTGGTCTCATCTCTGTCAGAGATTACGCTGGTTCTCCTGTTCTGTCAGCTTCAACACCAATACCAGCATTCCCCGTTCCTTCTGGCTGATCTTTGTCTGCCCTCCTTTGTTCCCTGGCAACCCTAACCCTGACCCAGTCCCTTTATTAATTACTCACCTTTTTCTCCATCTTTGTGAATGCCTGTTTTTCCTTACCTCTTGCCCTCAGTTCTTCTGTGTAGTTCTGGTGCTGCAAATAACCATCTTACTTACCTTAACAGCATCTGAGTTTGTAATACTAGATTGTGGTAAAGTCAACTATGCCAAACATGACACAAACAGCTTCACAGTATTGGTCAAACATGTAAAAACAACATCATGAATATGTTCAGTCAGGGCAATTAGGAATAGAGCAGTCAAAGTAAAATAAATAATAAAAAACCTGAAACTGCCAAAAACAATAGGTTGACTAATTTGGTCAACCACGTAAAAATAAATTATAACAAATCTGCTTTCAAATGTTTCAGAAATTCTAAATATAATGTAAAATCAATAATAAAGCATGATATTGTTCAGAGCATGATATTGTTCAGAGCACAAAGCATAGAATTAGACTGGATAGATATGACCTTATGGATTGGGCACATTGCCACAAATTCCTGATCTAAAATTATTTTTACTATTGAGTCCAATACACATATTAATAATATATCTGTGGATCTCTAGATAACCAAAGATGTTCAGCAGTCACCATAAGTCAATATTTTTTTCTTTTCTGAAGATAAACTCATCCATCCATTTATCTTTAGTCACATTGATAACTGCAACTGGGAACGGGATGAAATGATGACTATGTGCTTCTCTTTCACTCTAAGGACTAAATCTACCTCAGATATGATCTGGTTAGCTCAGGTTTCCCCCTAAAGGCAGCCACTAAAATATACAAAGTACTCCTGAGACAGTGCTCCTTTGTTTTGTGTGTTTCTGCTGTCTTCAAAAACCTCAAGTCAGTCATAGCAGATGTCTGCTTTTACTGAGCCAGGTTCTGGTTCTGCTGGAGGTTTCTTATTCTTTTTAAAATGGATGGTTTCCTCTCCACGTTGCTACATGCATGCTCAGTATGAGGGATTGCTGTAAAGTCAATGAAGAAGCGTATCCACTCTCCATATGCTCTTCCAGTAGGAAGCAATGACTTGATGGCTTTCTTTGATAGAAAACATTTTAAACCAATTTAAATAATAAATTTAGCTTGCGTGCACAACTAGAATTGGTGCTGTATAAATAAACCACAAAAAATTGAATTGAGCATCCCTATTTTTAGGTTTTACACTTTGACTTTTTTCAATAGAAGCAAACACATTTTTGTGTTATGGGGAAGTATATAAGCTAATGCTGAAAATATTTTAGATATTTTTACTTTACTATAACTAAATATGCAACCTGCAGGCCGAAGGTACAGAAGTGTGAAATGCAGGACTAACAGATTTAAGAACTCTTTCTTTCCCACGGCCATCAGACTCCTAAACAGCTGAGCTGATGGCTTCCATAATAACTTACATTAATGGCACATAAATAACTGCACTACACTGCACTTTACCTTTATACTGTTTACCTGTCTGCATACAGCTGCACATGTATGATTAGACAATTTTACTACGGACTGCTGCAATATAATAACGTTGAACACTACCACACAACTGCACATTGTATATAGATTGTATTGTATTGTATTGTTTTGTATTTCTGGAAATATATATTTACTTATTTATTTTTCTATTGCATGCTTGATTTGATTCTACTATTTCATATCTTTACCTTTTGTCTGACATCCAGTGTGGGCAGCAAAGTAGAAATTTCATTGTACAGGGAAATGTGTTTCTTACTGTGCATATGACAATAAAGCTTTGAATTGAATTGAATTGAATTGAATTGAATTGAATTAGACTAACCTATGTAGCAGCTAGACCAAAAAAGGTTACTTCAGCCAGCGTAGGTCTAAGCTGAGCTCAATCTACTGCCTTCTGTTGGTTGTTTTGATTCAATGAAAATGATTGAGGCTGTGCCATGAACAATGAACTCTTTTCTTTACAGGGGCATTTGAACTGATAGCCATATAAACAGGAAACTATTGCCGCAGTAACAACAAGCTCATTCAGAGCTAAAAGACAATTTAAAAACATATTTTTCTCAAGATTTACATACAAAAATAATGCCAAAGCATTCAGAGCAATAGGATTGAAGATGTGTATGCCTTCCTTTTTAGGACACTAAAACTTAAAAAGCTTCTTATTTAAAAAATGCTGCGTGTAAATATTTACTTTTGTGTACAAAGTCATAAAAACAGAACTGAACAAGAACTGAATATTTGCGCAAAGAATGCAATTGTTTCTAATGAGACTCAGAGACAAACAAACTACACACACTTCTGTGTAACTTATGCCAAGGTAATGTAATTATATTTATATAGCACATTTTCAGCAACAAGGCAATTCAAAATGCCGAGCACACAACCAGCAGCATACACACTCCTCAATTAGCCAAATCTCATTTCTACCAGTTAAACCACAATGGGCATGGTCATATTGAATGTGATTTAAATAATTCTCATGTAATTAATTCTACAGCTGGGTTATTATTGATGACCCAATTTGTTATTGGGTCATCAATAACCCAGCTCTTTTATTTGTAGAAGCAAAAGGAAGCTCTATCCTAGTATTGTTACTGGAAATGAGCTTCCTTGTCCTTCTACAAATAAAACAATCTTACAAAAGTCATCCCTGATCAAAGGTGAATATAATCTAGGTAGAATGATCCACTCCAGGGCTGAACTGAATTGATGTTACTTGAATTGGACAATACATATTAATGAACATACAATATTGCCTTAGATCAGTGGTTCTTAACCTGGGTTCGATCGAACCCCAGGGGTTTGGCGGAGCCTCTGATGTGGAGGTAAAATCACACTTGTGTAAAGTCGTGATGACGCCCCGCTTTGCCATCACTTGCTGCAGTGGATCACGTTACATTGCTTAGCCAATCAGAGCTGCGGAGGATCCCTGATTGGAGGAGCTCCACTCTCAGCATGGATTTGAAATTGTGTCTTTAATTACTTCAGCAAAGCTCACAGTTTTTACCAATTTCTTTAGTCTAAATCTACTTATCTTTTCGGGGTTGCTACTGCCTCTAGTGGCGTGGGGGTGGTAACACAGATGATATAATTACATTCCTAAATCAGAATATCGAGGAATAAGAAGGGTTCAGTGAATGCGCATATGAAACTGGGGGGTTCGGTACCTAAAAAAAGGTTAAGAATCACTTCCTTAGATACACCAGATTTAGCAAAATGCTAATTTCCATTAATAGTCTTATGAAACAAACAAAAACATACAAATATAATGTTAATATGATAGAAAACAACAGTAAAAATAAATGAAAACTATATAGGTTAAGGAAAACTTTCGTAAGTGCTAGTATTTTAAAAATGTTTACAAAACTCTGTTGTAGAATGTCTTTGTTTTGAGGTTGCTAACTAGCATGAACCACACATCTCAGTAAAATGGAAAGAGGTTTGGAATATTTCCTAAAACTCTCTTTAATGGTGGGTCTGTGCCTTTAATAAGAATGTTCCACTACTTCCACACCAGATGGCGTGTGTCTATCTAACTACCGCAAACAGGCGGATAAAAAGGATTGGCAAAATTGAGGATATGTAAGTTTTGCCATTCCCATCAACCTTTTTTAATGCGATGCTCCAAAACATACATAAAAATACTTAGATGGAAACATGGCTTGTTTCTAGAGCATTGAAAGGAACTCACTAAAACATAACTATTTTTACAACCACACATTGTTCCCCGAGGCAGCGATACCCTGGGTAAAGAGTCATATCAAAAATCACATTCAATATGGAAAACATCTGATTTTAAACTGCGTTAGTGTTTATAAGGTCCATGTGTCATGTAGGTTGCAAGAACTAGAGTAGGATCAATGTGCAGACAGGGGAATAGAATGTTCATATGAGCCATAGTTTAATAAATTAAGTCCAGAACACTACAAAACCTGAAACCCCAGCACATGAACAGGCGGCAAACTGCTGTAAGGTGCAACACAGTAAGGGAGCAAACAGAAGAAACCAGTGGTTATTAATGAGTCCGGGAAGTAGATACTCTCCTGATCAAAATCTTAAGACCAGTCAAAAAATTGCAAGAATTTGCATTATTAGATTTTAAGAAGATTCTAAGTAGAGCTTCACAATGTTAAAGGAAAAAAATCAGTGCAAGGTACAATAACTTTTGAGTGGGGAATTTTCTGAAAACTGCATTTACACTCAAACATGATTTTTTTCAGCTGATCAAAAGTTTAAGACCATCGTCTTTAAAAGCCAAAAGATGTGCAAAAATCTGGATTCCATGTAATTTTCTGTCAAGTCTCAGTAAAGACTTGAGGTCTGATGTGTCACTGTCAGACACATCAGACCTCCTGATGGCAAAAGCAAAAAAGCTCACTGACTTCGAACATGGTAGGATTATTGAGCTGCACAAGCAAGGCCTCTCACAACGTGCCATCGCTGCTGAGTTTGGACGCAGTAAGACAGTCATTTTGCATTTTTTAAATGATCCTGAGGTTAATGGAACAAAAAGTCAAATGATAGACCCAAAAAAATTTCACCGGCTCTGACCTGCAGGATCTGATTGGCTGATCCTCTACCCAAATTAAGGCCATTACTGGTGCTGACTGCAGCCCAATAACCATCAGACGACATCTGAGAGAGAAGGGCTTCAGAAACGAAAAACATCTTCAAAGGCCACGCCTTCTTCAACGCCACAAAATTGCCCGTTTGGACTTTGCAAGGGTGCACCAAACATGGGACATGGAAAGGTGGAAGAAAGTCGTCTTCTCTGATGAGAAAAAATTTAACCTTGATGGTCCTGATGGCTTCCAATGTTACTGACATGAAAAGAAGATTGAACACGGCATCATTTTCTACATGGCACAGTGGTGGGGCGCCATCATGATTTGGGGTGCGTTTTCCTTCAATGGAACAATGGAGCTTCAGGTTGTGCAGGGGTGTCAAACAGCAGCTGGCTATGTGGAGATGTTGCAGCGGGCCGCATCCCTCATGACTGAGGGCCCTCGTCTGTGTGGTAATGATTGGGTTTTTCAACAGGACAATGCTGCAGTTCACAATGCCCGCCTGACAAAGGAGTTCTTCCAAAGAGAATGACATCACTCTGTTGGACCATCCTGCATGTTCCCCCGGATCTAAACCCAATTGAGAACATTTGGGGATGGATGGTAAGGGAAGTTTACAAAAATGGACATCAGTTCCAGACAGTGGATGCCCTTCGGGAAGCCATCTTCAACACGTGGAGCAACGTTCCCACTAGCCTCCGGGAAACACAGGCATCAAGCCTAAACAATTGTTTGAAGTCATCAACAAGAATGGTGGAGCTACTTATTACTGAGTCCTTTTCTTGACACTTTGATTTCTGGGTTTCGGGTTTTGTTGGTCTTAAACTTTGATCAGCTGGGAAAAAAAATCATGTTTGAGTGTAAATGTAGTTTTCAATTAATTCCCCGCTCAAAAGATTTTGTCTCTTATGTTGATTTCTTCTTTTAACATTGTGAAGCTCTACTTAGAAACTTCTTAAGATCCAATAGTGCAAAATGCAAATTCTTGCAGTTTTTTATCTTTTCTTAAGATTTTGATCAGGAGTGTATACAGGGGAGTAAGTGGCGATGAGAAAGGAACTTATTGAGGGAACTGACTGCAGCTGAGAAGAGAGCAGTGACGCTTGATGAGGTAAATGGAAAAGTGATTAAGGCAAAACCAAAAAGTAAACTAGAAGGGAGAGAACCTAAATAACATAAATAATTACAAAATCTAAATAAATCCAATACCTAAAAAGAGATACTAAACCAGGGGTGGACAATCCTGTTCCTCAAGGGCCAGTGTCCTGCAATTCTTAGATGTCTCCCTGGTCCAGCACACTTGAATCCAACAGCTGAATCACCTCCTGAGAACAGTCAAGTTATCCAGAGTCCTGTTAACAACCTCATTATTTGACTCAGGCGTGTTGAAGTAGAGACACATCTAAAAGTTGCAGGAGACCGACCCTCCAGGCCTGGAGTTGCCCACCAGTGGACTAAACTAACAGAATAAACTAGAATGAAAAGATAAAATACACTTTTTTATCTTTTATCTTAAAACAAACCCAGAAATCAAGTATCATCAAAAACAGACTAAAATAGCCTGGGGCAAATGATGAAAATGAGAAAAGGAAAAACCAAAGCAGAAGTCCACTACTGGAAGGGAAATGACAGGATGCATCCCAGCACAGGTTTCGTCAGTCATCCAAAGCTCGATTTTCATGCCTACAGCAATCTCTCATCAGCATGTAAATGTGTGCATGAATGGAAATAATTGATTTTATGTAAAGTATCTTTGAAGGTATAATGAAGTGCTATATAAGTGTGATGTTATCTCATTGCGGTCGTCTTTATGTCTTAGATCAAGGGATCTTCTCAGAACAATGCTGAATCACCTTTAATATGTCTACTCCATGTATCTGAGCACACAGTTTTCATGCTGTGTCAGGGTTAGGGTTCAATCTGCTTCACTGTCCGGGGTCATCAGAGCCCTCTGTAACTCCACAGGGGTTATGCTTAGCTTGTTCTCTCAAAACTATACATTTCAGCATAGTAAATGTATTAAATTCCAAAGAGAAGATCAACTGTGTAAAACAAACCACATCCACCATGTTATGTGGTTTTCCTCAGACTTCTTTTCCGTTCGCTCAGGGAGAGTTCTCTCCATTCTTTAAGAGCCACAAATACATCCCTTAAAGTCTAGATGCTAAATCACTTTGATTGCACTGGGAAGCCTTTCATTCTTGTGACTCTGGGTCAGTGTGCGTCTGTGTATGTGGGAGCACTCTTTGTCCTGCTGTGGATTTTTTGTGTGCAGTACAGACTTTCTCCCTCTGAGCCGTGAATTCTGATGGAATTGTTGTCAGGTCAGGTCATTGTCATTGACGTCTGGGTGAGTGTTGGTCTGGAAAATGCTTTGAAAGGAGATTTTCTCCTCAGTGAGTCACATAAAATAAAGAATTATAATGTCTTCTCTGTGTAGTAAGTCATTAGAAGCCGAACACAGGGTTTCCTTGTTCAGTCTGTAGCTCAACACACTCCTTTCAGATGATGTACATGTATGTGGAAAACACTTTCCAGCATTTACACCAGAGGTGTCAAACTCCAGTCCTGGAGGGCCACTGTCCTGCAACTTTTACGTGTGCCTCTGCTGCACCACACCTGAATAGAATAATCAGGTCATTAGCAAGGCTCTGGAGAACTGATCTACACAAGGAGGAAGTAATTAAGCCATTTCATTCCAGTTTTTTGTATCTGTAGCACATCTAAAAACTGTAGGATAGCAGTCCTTCAGGACTAGTTTGACACCCCTGATTTACACCAAAGCAATGTTAGGATGTAAGTTTATAGTCATGTTAAAAAAACTGCACATGTGACCAATATGGCCCAACGCTTTGTTCTGATACAAGGGGGAGCAAACAACTCAAAAACCCAAAAACTCTAGAACAATCAAATTTAGAATATTTTATTACA
The DNA here is from genome assembly GCA_903067075.1 of Micropoecilia bifurca. Lineage (NCBI taxonomy): Eukaryota > Metazoa > Chordata > Actinopteri > Cyprinodontiformes > Poeciliidae > Micropoecilia > Micropoecilia bifurca. The sequence goes on along the minus strand of CAEGAF010164497.1, from coordinate 3,188 downwards.
AAAAGGGTCTCTTTCCAATAGTGACAATAAAAACAGTCCTTTTCTTTTTTTATAAAATCCAAAGTTCAATAATTGTCCTCAAAAGAAAGTCACCAATTCGAGGCCATCAGTTGGGTTCCACTTATCGCACTGCTCCAGGTGACTGCAATTTCCCTACAAGGGGCTCACTTGCTGATCCTCAGCTGACTTCTTCGACGCTCCTGTACCATTCCACTCTTTGGCGTACCACACCCTTTTTGTCTGCGCGGGCCGGTTCCCTTCTGCCCTGATCCTCTGCACTGAGCCATCGGCCCACCTCTTGGCGCTCCGTGCCTGGCGTGCGTCTACGCCGTATTTCTCTCGGTTACAGGATCAGTCTACACACACTTTTCTCCTTCTTCCAGGCTCCTTTTATTCTGGCTTCAATCAGCCTCATCTGGGTGCACCGATCACGGAACGCAATCAGTGGACTCCGCCTCCTTAAACTGCCACTTTCAGCCCATTGTGATTGGGTTGTTAAAGTGGAAAAAAAAAACACACAAAACAATCCAAACATGCAAAGCACAACATAAATAAAATTAAAGAAAACAATATTTTCCACTGTGCAACACACACCCTACCAGAGTCTGTGACTTTTTCCAACAGATTTGGACATGTGGATTTTATATAAAAATACTGAAAAAAAAGTTAACTGTTTACATTTATCGCTACCAAGATTTTTAATAAGTCATTAAAAACAGATTTTTATGACTTATTACATGAACAAGTTATTCACGTGTTATTTTAATTTAATTTATTCATTGGAAACACTGCAATTGCAAAATTGTGTTTTTTTTACACAGATGGAATATAACTAAACATTTGTGCATATTTGTAATGGAAACACAGGTATTGAGTTTAGTGTACCTGACTGAAGTGAGGGTGTGGTCTTCTGGATTAATATTTTTGCAGTTTATGGGTCTTGTAAGGAATTAAAAGAGGCCTCAAACGAATTTGATATCAGCATTTTATAACAATCTGAGTGGAGGACCACTGCCAACATGTCTAGTGGTCTCATGGTCCCAGCAAGTTCACACCAAGAGCTATACGATGCTTAATGAAGTCTCCAAAAATCCTAAAATGGTACCAATGGTACCCGTCCAGCACTTCTGGAATAATTTTATTTGGACAACTAAAACTGTTACTGTTTCACCAGGACAGAGGGCATGTTGAGCATAAACCTAAAACACAATTCCAGGACAAACCACACATACCAATTGTAAAAGCATTAACATATCCATTGGCTTCCTATGCAGTTCTGCTTCATTCTCATCTAAAGTTGAATTTCAGATGAGCTAACCAGGAAAAATAAGTAGAATATGTGAATGATGATGCTACTTTTTGCATTAATGTAGAGTTGTACTCTGCCCATATAGGATTTGTCAATGGCTGGGGAGGAAGTGAACAAAGACAGTCAGTCAGTATTGGGCATGATTCCAAATACTGAGCTATTAAAATTAAAACGAGAGGAACATTTAGGAGATTTTATTGATGGTGAAGATGTTGTGGCCCTACTGCAGAAATGGTGTCTGTTGTAAGCAGACACCATTTCTGGTAAGCTTCATCAAGATGGCACTTTCTGAAGGGTGTTGCCACATGCAAATGGTCATATTTACATAAGACTGCTAATTGCAGTAATCATATACTTGTGATTGGTGGCCTTTACCCACCTTAGTTAAACAAAAATAAGCCGGCTGAGACTGCTTGTGCACCCCTCCATGTATCAGATAGAACTAAGATGAACCCAACTGACTCACAGGACACAGTCACCCTGTGCTGCAATTCAATACTGCATCTTAATACAATGTATGTTCACCCTCATTGATTTCTGTTAAAACATTACTGAATTCTTCTTGAATAATAATGAAACAAATTATTCACACCTGTGTCACACACCTAATTTTATAATTTTTTGACATGTTTTTATGTTAGCTGATGACAGACTTGATGAGAAAACCCAGTCCTGTTTGATCATCAACTTATTTATTATGAACATCTAGTCCCCTGTTATGAATTTTAAAGCTGAATAGATTTCTTACTTTCCCTGCCATTTGTTGCCCTCAAAAGGCCACATGCCCTGGCTGCCTGCCAGACATATGTGGGAAGGGGAGGTGGGGGCAGCAGCTGGATGAATGCCACACTCTGAATATTTTATGAAGAGGTGGAGAGTCAAAGATGTGCAAATGGTGTATGGTGTCCCAGAGTGAAGGGAAATCTAAATGATCTTGTTGCTGGCATTGTTTTGTGTTGGAGAAGCAGAACACAATTATTAGATGGCACCATGTACAGCTGTGTTAAGTGATGAATTAGTACAGTATGTTTTGATAATTGCGCCACTCATGGTGGCAGCCCGTTGGAGTAGTATTATTTAAATTTCCCTTTCTGATCAATAAAGTATGTTTAAACCCGGTGAAAGCTGTCGAACCCCCAGCCTGCAGCACACCGTTAGAAGCGTCTGAGCCCCAGCTTCCCCCCGTTGGTCTCCGTTTCTCCATGGGAGCCTCCCCCGATTTTTAACGAATTTTTAACCGGCCGGGTCCGGTCTGCGGTACTCACAGACGGGACAGCGGTTCGAATACGTTGAGGATCCGGTCCTCCTCTCCCTTCCGGGTCCGGTCGGCGGTACTCACAGACAGGACAGCGGTTCGAATACGTTGATCCTGTCCTCCTCTCCCCCGAAAAGGCTTAGAGGTCGCCTGGGTGGGGGACCCGTTAAAGGGTCTCTAGATCCGGGCCCCGGCCCCCTCCGAGCGGATCCGCTCTTCCGATCCGCTTGGCGGGGGCCTGGGTCTGGCCACTCTCCAATACCTTACCATGGGTGAGAACTTTGAAAAATATTCTAAGTCCCAACGCTATACCATGGGAGTTTGAAAATATTCTAAGTCCCAGTGCCCATGGTATAGCGTTGGGACTTAGAAGATTTTTCAAACACCAATGGTAAGGCGCTGGGACTTAGAATATTTTCAAACACCAATGGTAAGGCGCTGGACTTAGAATATTTTCAAACACCAATGGTAAGGCGCTGGGACTTAGAATATTTTCAAACACCAATGGTAAGGCGCTGGGACTTAGAATATTTTTCAAAGTTCCAAAGCTATACCAAGGGCACGGAGGTCCAGGCCGGCCGGGCTTCTTGGTTTAGTCCGAGGAGGGGTGCTTAAGTGTGGGCC
>CAEGAF010164492.1:0-14609 GCA_903067075.1 Micropoecilia bifurca | reverse complement strand
AATATCCCTAATCGGTTATCGAGATGTTCATCGAGTTCACATCAAATCTCAGCTCATATTAACTGCCGGGGTCCGAGCGCCAAACCAGTGTTGTTCATTCTCGTCATTAAATCTTTTAATTGTTCCCCTTTTGTCCGTCTGAGTCTTTCCAGATTGAACTGTCTTTATACGGTGAAATGTCCTCATTGAACCTCTGCATTTAGTGTGGGACTTGTCTGCTGCTTCATGGAATGACATGTACTACAGGTTACAGGTTAACAATAATTAGATTTGAATACAAGAACCATGTGGAGTTATGATCTGGAATTGATTTAATTTTCTCTCTAAACTCTTTAGGACCAAACTAGTAAAATACAGAACCAGGACCAGGAAGTGCTAGTTGGGTTTAAATGGATTTAAATAGATTTTGGTCTGCATCTCTGGATCAGTTTACAGGCTGTATTATGGGGCGGCATGTGATCCTAATACCATCACAGCTTCCTCTCTCTGCTTTGCCACCATCACTCACATGGTGCAGGATGGATCCTGCACTATCCAGGATTCCTAGCACATTTCCCATTCTTCCCAAAACAACTGTTGGGCTAATGAACTCCCAGCATGGCACATAATGTCCCAACAAGCATTAAGGATATCCAACACAGCTGCTGGAGGCTTTTTATGCAGCCCTGTCTATTGTTAATAATTTCCCACAGTGTCATTATAAGGGCAGATGGAGTCACACAAATAACTCACCTCATTGGCTTGGCACTACAGGAGACAAGGGATGAATGGTTGCATATATAAATGTCCTACTGGACAAGATCACAAACAAGGATGTTTCTTACTCAATAAAACTGAAGGCAACTGAAAGCAATCTTCATTATCACCTTCTCAGCATAGCATATTTTTTTATTGAGTCTGAAAATTCTGATTGGGCAAGAGTAGCATTCTAGGCTGTTTTTGATAAAAATGTGAATTCTGGAATGGATAAACATAAAAGAAAATAAACTAATATATTAGTAGTAGTAGTAATAATAGATTTTTATTTATAATGCTTCTTACATTTTATGATCCTCAATGGAGGATTACTTGTCTTCTGAGAGTGTGTTTAGAATCGGGAGCACAACATGCATTATTTGATCTGGATTTGGCTAAAAGCAACATGAGCATAACATGTCTATATCATGAATAGTGAATTGTTTCAATTAGAAGGCCTACAGATATATTTCCTGTTATGGTTAAAATGGTTATAGCATTTGTATTTTTCTCTTTTTCTATTTAATTGTGCAGATTTGCATGTATAAAAGTATGAAATACACAGTAACATCATCCACCAGAGGAAATGAGACAGAATCTTCAATGAAGACTCAACAAAATCATTTTTGGTATAAAATACTTTAATAAATAATAGGATTTTTCTGAAAAAAAAAAGCCAACTAACAAACCAAGAGTTATCCAAGATTTTGTACAAAATCATTAAAAAAATTCTGTACATTCAACTCCTCTTCCAGGGCTAACACACAGAAACTTTTACAGTCAAAAATTTAGTGTAGCTTCTTTTTCATCACCATTAATAACAAAAATTGTTTTTTTAATCAAGTTTCATACACAAATATTGACAATTTTTGACGTTACCGCGTAAATACTCAAAAGAGTGAACATCAACGATTATACAACTTGTTCCCTTCATATTCCAGGAAAACATAACACAGGGAAACAAAATGATAAGAGACTCATGCCCACAGCATGAACTTTCCCATTCCTACCATGAAGCCTGCAATGAGGGTGTTGCTAAAGGCCACTTCACTATCAGGCACCCTAACACTATAGTGATTATACTGTCAACAGACTGTAAAACTGTAGATCTGAACCTGGAACATGAGCAGGCTAAAGAGACACTGTCGGCTGTGACCTATGAAGTGCCAACTGAAAATAGAAATCAGATGCATAAGAGCCAACCTTTGCAGGTAAATGTAACATTTTTGTGTCAATTTCAGTTCAGTAATCTAAAAAGACAAAATGCAGCAGAAGAATGCAGCCAAAGTCCACATGAGTCAATATGCTGATCTATCTTCTCATCAGTCCTGAGTTGCTTTCTTCTCCCTACTTCACACTATCCCCACATCATGATGCTGCCTCCACTTTTCTTAACTGTGGGGACTGAAGCCTTTTCCATCATGCATTTCCTGTTGCATCTATTTTAAGATACTGGAAGACATGCACAAAGGCATGAAATGGGTAATGGGGGAGGTTCTCCCAACAATATCTGATCTGTGCATAGTCAGTTGTGCATCATTATGTCTGACAAGCGAATGCCATTGTCAGTATCTGTAAGTGTAACATGTAAGTGTCTAAAATTCACATTACTCGTCTTCTGAGAGTGTGTTTAAAATCGGGAGCACAACATGCATGATTTGATCTGGATTTGGCTAAAAGCAACATGAGCATAACATGTCTATATCATGAATAGTGAATTGTTTCAATGAGAAGGCCTACCTTTGCTGGTACAAGGTAGTTGTGCTGTTCAAAAACAATACTTTAAACTCATAATATAAAGCAAGAAAATTCAGAGTCTGACCTTGTACAAAGCAAGTACACACATCTGTTTTTCTTTAAAGTTGGCATGGTTAGGTTTTTGTGTTAAGATCATAGCAAGAATACAGTAATACTGGAACCAGTGATAGAACAGTAACAAACTATACAATGTCTTCAATGATGGCATTTTTTTTAGAACAAAATGTACTTTTGGGAACATGGATTTATAAAGGGATGAAAAAACACATATATCATTTTGACAGCTCAAATATGCCAAAACTAAATATGAAAAGTAGTCTGTACAACCATTCGCAGGGTTAAAGCAAATGCAGCAAGTGCAAACACTTTAATTAGAGGAACAAATACTCAATTCTGTGATAATAATTAGGTTTGAGAATTTATAAAATCTGAAAATGATTCAAATAATATCTGCCATTAATAAATGGAATGACATAAAAATCCAAACATACAGGAAGCCTTATTCTTTAAAATTACTGCAATACAAATAATCTCTTAAGTTACTAAAATCAAATATACACAGTAATTTCTGTCCTATTTGCAAGTGTTCTGTACATCTCAATAAAACAAGCGTTAGAGGCGAGATGTTTGTGATTATAGCCACTTTCCCTTTATATTTATAAAGAATCTTCTATTGTAAAGAAGGGAGAAGTTAGCAATTCAAGGCACTTTAAGTAGAAAAAAAATACTAAAAGATCACTGCGTAGAAAAAGGCCAAATGCAAAATAATTGCAAGCTTCAACAAAAATAAAAAAAAAATAGAGAAAAAAGCTATTCTATGCATCAGTCAACCAGGTTAATATGCCAACTTGCACACAATGTAAATCTTTTTTTTAGATGTCAGGGTTTGGGCTGAAGGTAAACAGCAGTCAGCTACCTTAATGATAAAAACAGAAAGCTCCAGCTTCTCTGTAATGTTTTGAATCAAAAAGAGAAGCCTGTGGACTCCATAATCCCTGAAGCACTTGTTTTTCATGACATTTTATAAGTTTCTTTCTTGATTTAAAAAAGTCTCCAGCTGCAAATAAAAGACTTAAATAAGTCATTATAAACTCAATAGAAAATGAAAGCATCTGGTGTCTTCATTTGTGGTGCAAAAGGTTGAAAGTCTGTGACGCTGAGTTTATTTGTTCACACACAGAGGTCTGTAATGTCCTCGCTAAACTTGGCTGCATTCAGGTTTTTACATCGGTTGTCTTTGGGGTTGTATGCCGTCCGATGCGGTGCCTTCACTGGGCCGCTGTGTGTCATGCACATCACCTCTGCCTTGATGATGGTGCTCCTGTCCTGAGCTCCCACTATGGGACACTTGCGAGACAAACACTTGTCCCCCAAGCCCAAGACCATCTCCTTGTCTTCCTCCAGCTGCTGCTCCTCCTCATCAGCCTCATCACACGTCCTGTCGGAGGGGCGTATTAATTTCTTGCATTCGTACTGAATGTCTTTGTCTCGGTTTTCCTTTGGGGTATTGCTCCGCAGGGGCTCCAGCTGGTTGTTAACGGTGGTGTCTTCGGACAGGGCGGCTCTCTCTCGCTCTTTCTTTCTTTTACGGGTCCACCAAACACAGACTACAAGGCAGAAGACCCAGAGGAGGCTGAAGACAACTCCAAGCACAGGGACTATATAACCTGAACAAGAATGACATAAAACATCTTAGAATTAGAAGTTGACTTAAAACATTTATCTACATGCAATTAAAGGGGTTTGTAGGGGTATAAAAATACACCCTATTCACACGCAGATGAGATTTTAACTATACTGTTAAAAAACTAAAACACATCCTTAACTTTTTGGTTACAAATAGAGTAAAGGTTTGAAAATCACAAACTGTGACCTTTTGATCTTTATTTCAGTTCAGTTTTAATCACAAAGTCTTTTGGATTTTGAAAAAGAGATGATCAAATGCAGTTGAATTTGATTAAAAAAATGATGAAAGCCCTTTAAGAAGTTCAGGAGCAGGTGTTGAATTTATGGTTATTAGTGGCTAATTGTTAACCAGTTGCAACATAGAATGCAACTGGTCTCTCTTTCGTCCCAGGTCCAAATGATATCTAAATCTCAACGGGGTTTACCTGGTTAAACAAAGGAAATACTAATAATTAAAAAATTATAGAAAAAACAAATCATATTTTTTTAACTAAAATCCCAGAATGCTCCAAACCAGATTATTGCTCAAACCAGAATAATGCTCAAAACCAGAAAGTACTGGAGCCATTAAATTATTGTCAGAGAACTTAATGTTTTGATAAAAAAAAAAACAACACAAAATTTTTTTAAACCAAATAAATAAGTTGTCCATTCAAGTTTCAAATATATGTAGATACGTTATTTTCATAAATGTAAAAAAATACAGAGCTTAATTTCAGAATTTAGCTAAAACAGCAAACTTAAAAAAATAAAATATTAATGCATTTGAGTGTGTATTTTTGTTTAAATGCACAATTTCCTCTATTGCAGTTTAACATATAGCAAAAACATTGTTTTACAGTAGCAAGCATAACTTTTTAGCTTAATAAAAGAATTGTTCCAAGTCAGCTGACATTTCTTCTAGTGAAAGAGTCAAATTTCATCAGAGTTTATTGGTTGACTGTTTTCTGAAGGACCTTACCATAGTCTTTAATAGAAGCAACTTTTTTTATTTAGATTCCAACTTCTCACAGATTTCAAAAGATTTCCAACATTTAAAATGCTCCAAGTTACATAATTTTTTAACTAACAGATATAGTCACAATACAATGTTAAAAGCTTTTTCATTACTTCTTCAGATTACTTATTTCGACATACTGTTTCTTAAAAATGTTTGCTAATATGCCAATTGCAAACAAACAGCTCATATCACTTTTTTCCCCATGAAGACAGCTGGCGGATAGCTCCTCACACTGACAAGTTCTACAGCAGTGTTTAATAAGCTAGCTTTGTCAGTGATGTCAGTAGAGTTGCAGCCAGAGAGTGAAATTATTGTTGAATTGTCAATAAGTCAATGAAGCACCTATTCACACGTTAAACTTCTAATTACAATCATGTAAGTGTTTCTACTAATGGTTTGGTACATATCACAGTGCTGGGTTCACAGTTTTTTAGTTTTTCCAGGTTTTTTCCTATTAATCTTCCACCAAGAATCATTTTATTTTTTATTTCTACAACACCCAGGACCTGGGGCTTGTACAGAATACTGTTCCATATCCCAGTTGCTGGCACTGATAAAGTGCAGAATGAAGAAAAAAAAAAAAAATCAGTTTCGCCATGGAAGTTGGACTTACCTTCAGCTCGACATTCAGCTTGCATCTCCATTCTGGCCTCCACTACAGCTTGAAGGATGGTGCTGTTGTGGTATTTGGACAATGCACTAGTAATGGCAGCTGCTGCATTCTGGATATAGCCACAGTCACTGTCCTTCAATTGTCCATCCATTTCAAAAGACTGCAGAGAAGGGGACATAAAGAAAGACATGAAACAGTTTTTAATAACTTGGGTGCAATTATTGAATTTTATTATTTTTATGCAGTCATTGGGACCACAGTCAGTGTCCATATCTATATCTATCTATATATAACATATATATATATACTGCTCACAAAATTAAAATTAAACACTAAAATAATACTGTTGAAATGTATTCACCATTTTTATCTGTTTATTTCATGTAAATTCCAGGTGGAAAGGTCTTCATGTTTACCATGTCATTGATGGTAAACATGAAGCCCTTTCCACCTGGAATTTACATAAACAGATTTTTACCAGAATTTTACCGTCTTTATACGGTAAAATTCTGGCAACCAAAACTGCCAGTTTTTTTACCGTATTTTGAAAATGCAGTATTTTACCGTTTTTTTAAGAATACGGTAAAATTCTGGTAACCAAACTGCCAGTTTTTTACCGTACTCTTAAAATGCATTATTTTACTGTTTTTTAAAAATACAGTAAAATTCTGGCATATTTAGGGTTAGGGTAGGGTTTCCTAAAATATGTTAAATATTTTTGGAAATATTTAACATATTTCCAAAAATATGTTAAATAAAAAATTTAAATGTGGTTTTGCCATAGTAAATACGGTCATACAGCCTGAGGTATAATATCTACATAAGTGAAAAACACGGCCAGACTGTATGATATATTGACATTTTATTGTAAAAAACCCCCCAAAACCCTTATGGTAAGTTACTGTTCACTGTTCTTACCAGAATTTTACCATAAAAATTATAGTACAACACACAAGGAAGTGCAACTTGTTAGCATTTCTATACAGAAAATATATAGAGAAAATAAATTCAAAATTTCCTTATATGCGGAAGACATCCTTTTGTTCATAACCAACCTTCAGTGTACTGTACCAACTGTCCTAGACACAATCTCTCAGTTTGGCAGGTTTTCTGGTTATAGGATCAACTGATCTAAAAGTGAACTGATGCCAATTAAACTCAAAGACTTTTTGATCTTGGAAACTATGCCTTTTAAAATTTCTAGTAATAAGTTCACCTACCTTGGCATAGAGGTTACTAAGGATTTTAATTCACTGCATGAAGCTAATTTCTCCCCCCCTTATGGTAAAGTTACAAAATAACATTTTATTCTGGAGATCTCTTCCCATTTCCCTGGTGGGGAGAATTAATGCAATTAAAATGGGTTTTCTCACTCAGATCCTTAACCTGTTTCAAAATATCCCTATCTTTTTACCTAAGAATTTTTTTTAAGAAACTTGACTCTATAATCATTTCATTTCTATGGGACAATAAAATGCACCGAATTAGTAAAGCTCACCTTTGCAAGACAAAATCGGAGGGCGGACTGGCCCTCCCAAACCTTTTGTTTTACTATTACTCTTGCGCGCTTCGCACTATTACAATTTGGCTAGATCACAATTTTACACAATCCAAGGGGATCATAATGGAAAAGGAAGACTGCAGCCCTCATGAAATTGGTGCTCTTATTTTGTCACCCACAACAATAGACGCCTCGGCATATAACAATAACTGCATCATCCACAGTATTATACGTACTTGGAAACAGATAAAATCCCAATTTGATATTGAATCTATGTCTACCTTATTACCAATAGCAAAGAACTCCTCATTTATCCCCTCCACTTTAGATTCAGGTTACAGACAATGGAAAGAGTTGGGCATCAGAACTATTGGTGATATGTTAGTGGGTGGCAATTTTGCCTCTTTCTCTGAACTTCAGGGAAAATTTGGTCTCCATAAACACAATCATTTCAGATACCTACAGGTCAGGGCGTATGTTAAAAAACACACACACACCTTAGAGAATATAATACCCAGTGAATTTGACGAGCTCTTTAGGTTGGGTGGTGGGAAAGGACATCTAATCTCTTTGTTTTATAATATGTTATTACTTAGATCCTCGCCGTCCATGCAGAGCCTTACAACAAGCTGGGAACAAGAATTGGGAACGGAGATAAATGATGAACTCTGGAAGGCCGCTTTAGAGAATATACATAAGTGCTCTGCTAACTCCAGACACTGTCTCATTCAATTTAAAATCTTTCACAGACTTCATTATTGTAAGGTGAAACTACATAAAATTTTTTTCAACACATCCCCGTTGTGTGACAAATGCCATATTGAAGAAGCCACGCTTCTCCACTCTTATTCTTTGTGTGCTAAATTAACCCCATTTTGGTTGGGCGTAATCAAAACTTTGTCAGATATGTTCCATACAGACCTGAGGCTGGATCCACTTCTGATTGTACTCGGAGTTTCTGTTCAACTTTTTCAGTTTACTAAATGCCAACAACAATTATTATCTTATGCCTTTATCATAGGAAAAAAACTAGTGTTGATGTTTTGGAAAAAAGCAGAGGTTCCATCCGTTAAGTTGTGGCTTGAGGAGCTGGTAAGGCTCTCATTTGGAAAGATTACGGTTCTCGTTAGAAAATAATTTGAAGCAATTTAATAAAACTTGGCAACCCCTTCGGCAATATATTGATAACTCTATTTGAAGAGGAGTTGATCTGAGCCTCGGTGTGATAAGATATAAGTCCTAGGAAAAGGGAGGGGGGTGGGTCATAGGGAGTGCTTTTGCTTATGTAATTTCTGTTTTGTTTTTTGTATTGTCTTTCTTATGTTTTATGTTCACATAAGAAAAATGAGGACAAATTTGTATTGCTGATGTTTCATTGTCCAGGTCTGATCCCTCAATAAAATTGTTGACAACAAGAAAAAAAAAAAAGAAAGACTGAGTTGTTTTGAAAAGAAGACTGAGTGAGTGATAATCACTCCAAGTAATAATGGATAGACCATTTGAACCATTTGAAAGGTTTAGTAAAGAAGTCTCACTGGGGTGTGGGTTGGAGTCCCCCCTGCTGTTTTTTTTTCTTTTTTTTCCTGCCAATTCGAAGGACAGGACTTAGACTCAGCAGGAAATTTAATGTTTTTGATTGTTTATTCAGTGTTTCATGACTGTGTTTTTGTGATTAATGATGCAAAGCACTTTGAAATGCCTTGCTGCTGAAATGTCCTATACAAATAAAATATTAGACACTTCTATATGTTAATCAAGGGGGTTAGAAAATGGATGGATGGACTTGGATGGATGTTTTGAAAGGCGCCTTTCCATGCATTTACATACACAGTGAGCATTATTGCATACTTTATCTGGGTTTTAGGTTCCTCCCGTTTTATTATCTTTGAGACAAAATATTAAAACAAACATTCCCTACAAGCAATACATAGAAATATATTCTAATTAAACTCCCTTGCAATGGGGACGCTGGGTGGTTGCTGAATCTCACTATATGTGTGCCTACACATGTGGATTACTGGTAATTTTCATTTTAGCCCAGGGTTATTCTGTATTCTTGTATTTCAGGTAGATAGAAACCCGATAACCTGCGCCAAAAGCCGTGGCTCCACCTGTTATCTGAGCTACCTCCTGGGGTCAAAAGAAAGTCTGAGGGAGAAGAAAGAGTGGGAATGAGGATGAGCTGAGGGAAGCAGAAAGTCTTTTATGTGGAAAAAAAGGGGGATTGAGTAAGAAAATGAAAAGGGAATAGTAAGGCGTTAAGTCACACCTGAACTGGACTCAAGGAGACAGGGAGGGATACAGGGATAAATGTAACAGCAGAGGGAGAGAGGGAAGATGGCCATGGAGAGGGATCCTTTTATAGTGTCGAGCAGATAGAAAGGGGTGTGAAAATCACAGTCTAGGCTTTCAAGACTCCTTTATTGAAGGAGAATGAAGAAAAGAAAGTGAGAAAGCAGAACAGAGGAGTATATTGAAGTGGGAAAAGGATAAGTATAACCAGTGATTTCAGGGTCTTTGCATGGAGTGGGGAGAAAGTTCAGAGAGAAATCCAAAATGAGAGGCTCATGCTGTGTTCAAGTGGATGAGTCGGCTTGGCCGGGATTTTTTCTTTATTTGTTTTGCCTGTTTTACTCTCTCTGAGCATATATGGGCTTATGTATCCATCTCCAGGTGTCCTCCCTTCAGGAATAAAGCAAACAATTATTATGGAGCACCACCTTTTCCCATGCCAGAGTAGACTGGACCCACAAGGACCCATGGAGAGCGGAACCCAGGAGGAACCGCTCTATTTGGGTCCGGCCCGGCTGTGGTACAGTGGGCTTCACATAGCTGCAAAGTGCGCTTTCAGGATGGTTCTGTTTTCTTTGCACCTGTGATCACATACAGTTATCCAGCACCACACTGTGGAGGAGGAGGAAGGGAAGACGCCATCTAATCTCATGAAGCATAAAACAAAAGCAAACTGAAAATTGAAGCAAAACAGACTTAAAACTGTTCAGTGCACTTATTCTCACAACGTTTCTTTTGATGTGCGTGTCTACATTTACAACGCTGTAAAAGGATATGATCCAAACAAACGAGGACTCCTAAAATAGCTTTGTCCAAGCCCTCCATGAGTGATGGCTATTCAGAACTATGCCATACCCTGAGGGAAAACGAGATACTCTGATATTTCCTGATATTTCCAGGCAAACTTTCCCTCAGCATCTCCCTCTTTCAGTTCTTTTCCCATTCTCTCCGAAATCACATCTTTTCTTGCTTTCTTCCAATTTCATCTTATGGACAAATATCAATTTTATTTTTCCTGTGGGGATAACAAGAGGCAGTGGTAAAATGTTCCTATTGTTTGCCCACTCTTTAATGTGTTCTTCTACTCTTTTCTGCCTCTGACACATCCAGTGAGAATTACTGAATGGCTTGATACCCCAGAGAAATAAAAATCAGAAGATTCTAAATTTGAGCACATGTAATGGGATTTCTTTACAGCACACAAACGGTTTCATCACAGAATTAAAAATATATTCCACCTATTCCACTTTAAACAACTATTGAGTGTTATCCGTTTAAAAGGAATAGAAACATAGAATCATGCATATATGTGAAAAAAGTCCACTGCTGCTAATTAAATTTTATTAGATTGGATTAGACTTTATTAGATTATCATTTTAAGAGCAATCATCTTCACAAGAGCAGCAGTTGCAGCTATGGAAATGCCTTAAAATAATGACATTTGCAATTGTTTCTGCCTGTCACTGCACAATCTGTGCAGGAAGAACAATTCATATACTATAGTAAGCTCATTTGCACATCTGCTAAAAGAAATACTTCTGGAATGGCTTTTATTTCTTTTTGTTATCTTTTTTTGTTTTATTGAAATTTAAACATGTATAGTTTAAGATTTAACGAGAGACAAAATTGAGCAGTAACAATGACTATTATCACAATAAGTCTTCTCTTGTTGGATCTACTAGAGGGCAAATTAAAAGCATAAACACTTTGTAGTCCAATTAACCAGTCCAGTAAAAAATGTTCCACTAAATTGACAGTTATTACACTGTCAAGGAAAATAGGATCTTTTATAACAATATTTTAATTATTACATTTGAATAATTATATCAGTGTTATATTAACCCTTGTATGATCTTAACATTTTTAAATAAAACAGCTTGAAATAAATATGTATTTATTCTGTACTTGAGAGTATAGGTTGGCAGTTTGAGAAACTAGAAAGTTTGAGCCTGAAACCAATTTGTGTTCCCATGGAACATGCACCTGCTGTGAGCAGCTGCTTTCTGCAGCTGAGGATAAACACTAGAAAGTTGGGAGGTGGCAAGGCTCCGACAACAACCTTGGCTTTTAAAAAGAAAAAAGTTAAGTTAGTTAATCAAATCTCTTGTCCTCTATTTCTAAGTTTGTGAAAGTGTAGATTTTGTCATCTAGTTAAAATTAATCACATGGTGGGCTTGAAACTCATTTGTTCAGGTTCTGGGGATCTGTGTCCATTCCCAGTGCATGTTCGAAATAGAAACCTCAGACGTCCAACAGGGAATTCTAAACAGGAAGGTCCCTGGAGGTCAGAATTTCAAAAAGGAAAGCTGTCAGGAGGCTTGGGTTGCTGTCTGTGTGGCCTCTGCATCTCTTTTTAGCTTCCACAAGAGGGAGTACAAGAGCTGCCTTGGAGGTTGGATTAGCCGAGTTACATCAAGCCTCATCAGGCTGAGGTTAAGAGGAGATGGTTGCTAGTCCTTCGGTGCCCAGGTTTTGTATTTGCATTTTCTGTGACCTACCTTGACTAATCAGTTGCAGTCTGCTTTAAAGGTTCCTCCAAATTCCTGGAATCTGTCCCACAGTCTCAGAGTTACCTCTGGCTTAAGTTCCACGACTGGCAAGCATCTACGCCTCTTCCTCACACTGAGCTCTGCGAACCTGTCCAGCGTCCAACATCTCCTCCCTTATGCGGCTTCCCTCTGGTCAAACTGTCACCATTCTGGTTCAGATCTTCAAGGACTCCCACAAAGAATCAGCCCATTTCTCACTCTTCTCTCTCTCCCTCGGATTCCTTCATTTTCCTCATCATCAGTAAGACCTTATGCTCCTGGACATTCATTTCATACAATTACCATTCTCATTGCGTTCCTTTCCCTTTCAATTTTCCCGTTCCTTCTGCCTCCCAGATTGCTCGGACAAAGACACATTCATTGTATTGTCAATAAACTTTATTTACTGAAAGTTTTAAGATCTTTTTCATCCTACTCCGTGAGAAAGCACTTACCTAAAATCACAACAGAACACTCGGGTCATACTGATCCAGCAGACACTCTCAGGAGTTCGCTTGCTGAACAGAGCTCACTTAGTCAATCCCACGATGCCATTTTAAGTTCCCTCTGTGAACAACAGGAAAATACTAATCGACAACTGAACCAACTTTTACAAAATTTCCAACCAGCACAGTCCTGTTTCAGTTCTTTCCCAGGTTCCATCCTCCTCCACTCAGTGCGATCCAGAACCCATGCAGCACAGCAGAACTCCAGAAGAAAGACAATGGCATATCCAGGCTAAGCAGTGCATATGTTGTGGTTCCTCAGACACTACAGTGCTGCTTGCCCAGTAAGACCAAAAGGTATTTTGGTCGGTCTAACAGTCCAACAGGAAACTGTTGGACCAACTCAAAAATTACTCATCTCCCCAATTTCTGCTTCCTGCTACACTCTGCTTCAATTCTGAGCCTCATCGACATATCTTTCATAAAGCAATTCAATATAGAAATTTCGACCCTTGATGGACGAAAGTTGCCTCAAATTACACATAAAACCCAACCTCTTCAACTTATCATTTCAGGTAATCATCATGAAGTCATTAAGTTTTTTGTCTTTACCATCTCTGATTCTCCTGTAGTACTTGGCTTTCACTGGTTTAAAAAGACCCTCACCTCAAATGGTCAGACCTGAACATTGAGTTCTGGTCCATAAACTGTCCCTCTGTCTGCATCTGTTCTGCCGTTCCACCAGGTCCCCGCACAGCAGCTCTTGATGAGGCAGACCCTCCGGATTTCTCTCTCATTCCTTTAGAATATCGTAATCTCGGTGCTGTTTTCAGTAAAAACAAAGCACTTCTCCCGCCTCACCGTCCCTATGACTGTGCTATTGACCTTCTCCCTGGAGCCCCTTTACCCACCAGCCATCTTTTCAATATTTTTCACCGTGAGAGAAAGGTGATGGAGAAATATTTAAGTGAGTTCTTAACTGCAGGAATAATCCGCCATTCTTCATCCCCGCTTGATGCCAGGTTCTTTTTTGGCAGAAAGACTGATCTCTGTGTCAATATCTTGATTACAGAGGGCTAAATCAGATAACTATTAAAAATAAATATCCATTGCCTCTCAACTCATCAGCACTTGGAACCAGTCCACAGAGCCACCCATTTCACTAAGCTGGATCTCTGCAATGCCTACCACCTTGTTCGCATCGGAGAGGGAGATGAGTGGAAGACAGCCTTGAAGACCCTGGTTGGCCACTTCGAATATCTGATTATGCCCTTTTGACTCTGCAACACTTCAGCCTTTTTCCAAGCACTCATAAACAATATTCTTTGTGGTTTCCTTAATGTCTTTGTTTTCGTTTATTTAGATGGCATTCATCTATTCTTAGAACATCAGAAACATGTCCGTCTGGTCCTTCGGGGACTTCTCTAAAACCGCCTATACGCCAAAAAACGTGAATTTCATAAAACACCATCTCATTCCTCTGTTACTTTCTTGAGGGCGGACCGGTTCGCATAGATCCAGGGAAAATAAAAGCAGTACTGAAGTGGCCAGTTCCCCAAACCCGAAAACAGCTTCAACTGTTCTTAGGTTTCGCAAATTTCTATTGACAATTCATTCAGAATTACACTCACTGCTTTGACCTCTCCCAAAACTATCTTTTTCTTGAACACCCAACACCAACTCCACCTTCCTTGACATCAAGGACTGTTTTGCTAGAGCTCCTGTCATGATACAACCTGATTCCATTAACGAAGATAAAGTTGGTTTCCAATTCTAGCTTCCAATAGCTAAAGGGCAATTCCACCTAACTTTTCACTACATTCTGCATCTTTAATTAACTCTAGTTTAAAAACTACTACACCTAGACACTTCATTCTCCTCTTCAAGTTGAATATAAGGTTTGCTTTTCACTATGTTTTTGGATATATATATATATATATATATATATATATATATATATATATATATATATATATATATATATATATATATCTCACTATATATATAATATATAATAACAAAAATATTAATATCAAAACTATCTGTGTGT
>CAEGAF010164487.1:0-21085 GCA_903067075.1 Micropoecilia bifurca | reverse complement strand
TGTTGAACAACAATGTTAAACAAAGAAGCCTCAACAGTGGACTATTATCTCCGGTATGCTTAAAAGAAATGCAAGTGTGAACCTATGAGGGCGTTTTGTTGGTCTTGTTGACTGTATTGGTTGTATGTTTTATGGCAGACATATTTGTAAAAACACAAAAATAATAATAAAAAGATTGATGGAAAAAAAGAAGTAACTGTGTAGTAAAAGTACATGTTTTCAAAAGAGTTACTCAAGTAAATGTAATTGAGTAAATGTAACTAGTTACTCCCCAACTCTGGTCACGGATGCAGTGGGTTTAACCGAGATCGACTGTGTCTGTTTAAGGAGCTGTGTGTAAACGTGTGCAGGAGCTGGAAACATGAATCCAGGGCTTCTGTGTGTGTGTGTGTGTGTGTGCGTGCGTGCGTGCGTGCGTGTGCGTGTGTGTGTGTGTGTGTGTGTGTGTGTGTGTGTGTGCTCCCAGAGAAAGCCAATTGAAAAACCTCTCTGTAGTCTATCAGATTAGCTCCATTAGTGGATTAGCCGGATTAGCGGGTTAATTGCAGTCTGCTGCTGCGTTGGTGCGCGGAGGCTAATGACGGCTAACGCCGGTTAATCGCCCGGCAACTGGCTCGTCTGGCAACATGGCGCACACATCAGGGAAACCAGCGTCCAGCAGCTTCCCATGAGGATTAGCAGCCAGACATCTCTGCTAGCTAACGGCAACAACTCTCTCGCTTGGCTTTTATGCCACATTTAATTATGAAAACAATCATTAATGGAACAGCATAAAAGCACAAAATATTAAAGAATAAAATACATTGCATAATATAAGATAAAGTGAGATTTTAAGAGTATAAAAAAGGTATTAAAGGAAATTATTTTGTATAAAAATGCATTTCAAAGGAGGTTTGATGATGCTTTTCAAAATTCTAGATTTATTGTGAAATGTTCTTGTTTTATGTAGATAATGTTTGTTTTATCACTAGATCTAACTTGGTTTAGTTTTTTCCACTTATGTATTTTGATCCTACACCGTAAAAAAAAAAAGGAAAAAAAAAAAGACGGATTTTACCGTATAAATTCTGTGGAGGCCAGAATTTTATGGCATAAATATCAAATGTATCTGGTATTTATTTGGTATAAATCATTTGCTATTTACACCAAATTTTACATTAAAAAATACAGATTTTACCATATTGATAAGGTAAAATCCCAAACAACAATAAAATTGTTAAAAATCTAGATTTTGTAAGATCTGTATTTATACCATTAAATTCTGTGAAGGCCAGAATTTTACAGTATTCATACCAAATTTATCAGGTTGTTTGGTATTTAAACCAAAGTTTACTGTGTAGATGTAGATTTTACCAAAGTGATTCGGTAAAATCTGTATTTATACCAAAAGATTCTGTGCAGCTGCCAATATTTCACCGTTTTTACAGTGCATTATTAACCCTTGAAACACATTTGTTCCCCTTTCTGGTAAAACACTCGTTACTGAAATATATTAACAAACACAAACCTTGTAACTCAGACAGTGCAATTAGTAATTGGACAGTAACTCCTGTGCGAAAAGCCGTCCGGCTCTGCGGATCAGCACCTTGAGGCAGATGTATAAACAAAACCAAAACTCAGCCTCAATCACCGCCGCTGGAGAAAACGAACAGAAAGAGACGATCAGTCCAATCTGCGGCGCGTTCGGCCGCTAGGATGCGGCGTTTGGAGCCGAGCGGATGCCGTGTTATTGATGCGGCAGCCAATGAGGTCTGACACATGGCTTCAGGACAGGAAACGCCAGGGGTTATGGGTAAAACGGGCGTTAGCAAGCGCGAGCCGAAAACGCACGTTGCTGGCATGCAAAGAAAAGGAGATGGGAAGCGTGTCCATGCGCTTGCTCGCGCCCTCCATATATTCTGTGGGCACCTCGGCCTCATTAAGGGGAAGTGGAGGCCTCCCTGCTCATCTTTTAAAGATAAAACAAAGTGCTGTGATGTCATACCTCATCAACCTCCGCCGAGGAGACGAGAAGCACTTTAGCAGAAAGAGCAGAGTGTGTGATCGCCTGAACGCGCAGACCTCCCTCTGACACTCGCTCCTGCTTTCTTTTTCCCCTCTTCCTCACAATCGTGGCGGCGGCGGCGGCGGATGGTGGATGAGGGATGCATGTTGGTTCGGGGCTAAACATGATATCTCCTTTCCCCAGGGCCAGCCAATCAGAACAGCCTGCCAGGGAAAAACAGCAAAAGCACTCAAAGATTGGCCAGAGGAAGACGCACTTCTAAACACAAACATGCCAACATGCACGTAAACCTACAAAAAAATATATAAAAACACTCTGAACTCCTTTAAAAAAACATTCAGCCAAAGAAATGCATGAGAAAGACTCGGAAGGTTGCTGGAAAATTAGCATCTATATCTTTTTAGAGTGTATATCAGCTACCAGCAGTTATGCGAGAACAAAGCTGGGACTCTGTGTTCTTAGAGTTGCACCAGTTTCTGCTGGGGGTCGGTCCTCAGGGTGGGAGCTGGGGGGTACGGAGCACAGGAAGTTAGCACCTGGGGGGGCAGCAGTCAGGAGAAGCGCCTAGAGGTCCAGGGCGAGACACGATCGCTGCTACCGGCTCTGTTTTACGGAAGGAGGATCCAGGGGAAGCGTTTACAGGGGAAGCAAAACCCCCCATTAAAACCACGTTGGGTTTTGAAGGCAGTCAACACAAATCAGCGCAAGAATTTCATGTTTTTCACAAGTTGTTTCTTGAACCCTGATGGTGCTATGAGCGGTTTCCCCCCCCGAGCAAACTTTGGTCGCAAAAACATGGAACTGCTGTGTTCAGTTGTCTAGACAAAGATGAAGTAGCCTGTTTTTTTCTTAATGTCACTGAAACCTGATCAAATATGTCAAAGGCTGCTTATTATTGCAAAATTCAGATTTCGCAAGTATTTTGTGCCAAGCGCTTAACAACCCACCCAAACTCTGTCTGTGTCTCTCTCCAGGATGGAGCCATTGATTTTTTTTGTGTTTTCATAATTCCCTTCATAAAGCCGACTTGCTCTTTCACAAGCCAGCTGATGCAGGACTGCAATGTAAAAACACAAAATCTTACCAAATATTGTTGGTCTTGTTTCTAGTGATATTAACTTAGTACAAATCTAACTTACAAGCAAATTATAGCAGCTTGTTTTAAGTGAATACTTACTTAATATTGACAAAAAAATTACTAGTTCCATTGGTAAATTATTTAACTTATAACAAGGGAATAATGTCTTTTTACAAGCGAAACAATCTGACTTTTTAAAAATCAATTTTAAGCAATTATTGACATAAAATTGACTTGTACGTTTGTTTGTTTTTATCTACTATTTCTGAGTAGCAAGAGTACTCAGAAATTGGCACTAGAAACTAGACCAACAACACTATTTTGAGAGTTTTTATTTTGGCAGTGTGTGAGAACCTTTGTTGTAAATCTGGAGTCTAAAAGAGGAGGACTGATTTTGACTTCTTCTAGGCGCAGTGATCCTTAGAGAAAACACTGAGAAAATTAAAACTTAAACTAGCTGTGATGTGTTTTACTTTACTCTGTTTTTTGTTGGAGTTATTCCTGTAGTTTGATTTGTGAAGTGTCTTTGTTCTACTTCCTGGATAAAGCCATTGATGGAACCATTTCTCCCATTAACTTTCTGTTTCTTTCTTTGTTTTTTTATTGAAAGTACACCTGGGTTACGGCTTCAGTGTTTAGCTTTGTCTCCATCTCAAACTGAACATTTGACAAAAACAATTTCTGTCATTAACTTTGTGTGGCCTCTTCCCAGTAGAAAGTTCTCCTACATCAGTTCCACGTCATTATTTTGTTAAAATCAGAAAAATACAACTTTTTCCAGATAACATGTTAAATATATTAAATATGTTGATGATTAGATCAAATATGCTCCTTTTCTGCAATACAAATATAGTCAACTTTAATTTTAAAAATTACAGGAACATAGCTAGCTAGCCAGAGCTACATGGGTAGAAGTATCTAGCTAGCTAGAGATAGATATGTAAAGATAGTTAGCTTGCGATAGATGGGTAGAGATAGCTAGCTAGCTAGAAATAGATATGTAATATGTATAGATAGCTAACTACAGCTAGATGGGTAGAGATAGGTGGTAGCTAGCTATAGAAAGTTAGCTAGCTAAAGACAGATATGTAAAGATAGCTAGCTAGAGCAAGATGGGCAGAGATAGCTAGCTAGCTAGAGATAGATATGTAAAGATATCTAGGTAGAGCTAGATGGGTAGAGATAGCTAGCTAGAGATATGTAAAGATAGTTAGATAGAGCTAGATGGGTAGAGATAGCTAGCTAGAGATATGTAAAGATATCTAGGTAGAGCTAGATGGGTAGAGATAGCTAGCTAGAGATATGTAAAGATATCTAGGTAGAGCTAGATGGGTAGAGATAGCTAGCTAGAGATATGTAAAGATATCTAGGTAGAGCAAGATGGGCAGAGATAGATGGACGGACCGACATGCATATTGGTAACAAAGGACACAATAAGTCATGAAATTTGGAACAAACTATGAAAAGCATGAAGCAGTATTTCCTACACTGAGGTGGGACACTTATTTTTATTTTCCATTTTTACTTTTGTCGAGAGGTTTGTTTTCCTAACAGGCAGTCAACCATTTCAGGGTTTAGTGAAAGAAAACCTATCAAAACTCGACCGTCAGTTTAGGAAAGTGCAAATTTGTGAATCTAAGAGCGCTATCTGAGGCAGATCATCAAACCGGCGCTCGCTCAGGTGTAAACGGGCTGACGGAGGATTAGAGAGAAGCGACTCCTCCGCTTGTTTGAGGAGTCGACTCCACCGCTCTTCGATTTGCCTCTGGGTCTCACTTGGTTGTTGACCCTCTCATAGATCCTGACAGGCCTCTGCGCTCACTTTCTGTTACATCATGTCAGCTTGCAAAGACGCCAACAAACAGATAAATAAAAGCCTCAGAAGGCGGCTGGATTCTCCTCTCCTATTGTTCATCACGGTTACGTATAATTAGGCCGCACATCAGCGATGAAATAAATAAAACAGAGACCCAGGAGAGAACAGGGATGGTTGGAGACTGTAGGATGGGAGGATTTGGTGGTTGCGGGGTCATTATAGGGTGTAGTAAGAAGCGGAACAGGGGGTGGAGCGGTGGGGGTTGGGGGGGGTGCGTTGGGCGGAGGGGGTGAAGCTTGGAGGCTGTGGTGCGGCGGGGGCTGGTTGGGGGGGGGGGCATCAGTGGGGAATGGTGTCAGCTGCAGAGGCAGCAGGGAAAGCCGACATCTTAATAAAACAGCCTCGGGCTAAATCCCATTAAAGGCCTCAGAGCCTGTTACCACTGCTGGCCAGGTATCGCACACACACACACAACAAAACCAACACACTCCGCACACACACACGCCACAATTCAGGCCTGCGCACACAGCCGCTCACACACACCGGAATATATTATATATAGATCCATGTGTCCGTCTCTCTGTCTGTTCCTGTCTGTCCATGTGTTGAGCTTTTTCTTTGTGCTCGCTTTCTTTCTTTTTCTTTTTTTTTGTGCGTCGATCTGCCGTTTCATCTCATTGTGCAACTGTTTACTCCAAATTACGAAATAAGCTTACAGAAACCCAGCAAACAAACATTGAAAGGTCTTGTTGGAAACGCAGCAATCCAGTTCGTTTCACTTTAAACTCAACTTTAAGATCCAGAAGTCGAGCCGGACTTTGACTTGGCCGTTCTCGCATGTTAATATGCTTTCTTCAAACTCAGTTTTATTATGGGCCAAATCAACATTATGTGGTAAAATGTGTTGATGAAAATGTTCCTTCAATAAACTTCTGAAATTTGAATAAATAGTCGCCTCTGCTACTTCTTCTTAAACTTAAATAATACTGATCATCTTTTCACATTGATGTAATTTGGCAGAATACAAACTACGGGAAAGGTTTCTTAATCCTCTGAGGTCAAAGGTCACCATTCTGACCTGACTTTTTTTCTCAGAATTTTGAATTTCCTTCCCTCAGAATTTTGACTCCTTTTTTCTCAAAATTTCAGTTCAAATTTTTGACTTTTTTCCTCAGAATTTAGATTTTTGGCAGAATACAAACTACGGGAAAGGTTTCTGGCCTTAATCTTCTGAGGTCAAAGGTCACCATTCTGACTTTTTATTCTCAGAATTTTGAAATTTTTTCCCTCTGAATTTTGACTCCTTTTTCTCAAAATTTTGGTTCAAATTTTTTGACTTTTTCCCTCAGACTTTTAACCTTTTGTCTCAGAATTTTGACTCTTTTCCTCAAAATTTTGATTTTTTATTTCTTCAGAATTTTAATTATTTTTCTCAGAATTTTGACTTTTGAGCTTAAGAGATTGAAGTCAGCATAATTCTGGTAAATTCTTTAAAAAAAGAAGTCAAAATTCAGAAAGAAAAAAAAAATTAAGTGTGGCCCTAATCCACTTCCATTGAAAACGTCTTTGAATTGAGTTAAATTTACTTAGAAATTGTTAAACATGTTGGAACTTTTTCCATGTTACTAATATGATCTGGTCACCATGGTAGAGTTGTACTCAAATAGAAGTAGTACTACTTCAACATACATTTTATTAAAATTAATAAAATTAGCACTTTAAAAAGTTACAAAGTAAGATTTTTAAAAACTGGGTTAAAAAGGCGACTCAAGTCCTGAGTAATCAATCATTTATCATTTAAAAATTGCATCATCAGACATTATGTGGAAACTTTGGTATTTTAAAGACCAAAATGAAAATATGTTTTTTAAATAAACATAATTACAAAGTAACAAATTCAGGCCAAAGAAAAAAGTTTCCTAGTCAGTTTCTTTCAATATAAAACTTATGAAACTTTACCCAAAACTACAGGTTTTTGGTTAGAACATGTTTGTTTTTCATTCAGAGGGTAAACAATCCAGTACTTTATTTTTCTAAAACATTACTCAAGTAAAAGTAACCAGTTACTACCAAACTCTGCTGGTGTTCAGTTGTTTTCAACAAACTCTTGGAAACTGGATCAACTTTGACTTGAAGCCCAGAGCTATAAACACAAGATAAGAGCTTGTTTTAAAGAAATAAGACGTTTTTCTTACGTTATACTAATGTTAACTTTTTAAGGACTCATTGACTTACAATTAATGCTGAAAAGTTACTTGAAAGTAAGTTTTGTCTTATTTTTACATATTTGCACAATCAGATAAAAAATATTTTGTAAGATTTTGTGTTTTTGCAGTGTATTAAGGCAGGTTTACCAACCACCAGAGTTGGATAGTAATTAATTGACTAAACCTTTTGAAAGAAAATTACTTTTAGGAGTATTTCTACTGTGCTGAAGTAATCTTATTATGAAGTATCGCTTCTCTTACTTCAGTAAATTTTTTGTTAATTATTTTAATTATTGTCATATTTATTTTTAAATTACCAAAATTTCCACTTAACTTTCTATTCTGTTTGTCCGATGATGTAATTTTCAAATATTAAATGAGTAAACTTTTTACCAAATACTTTTTTACTCTTACTTGGACGGCTACTTTTTACTTTTGAGTCATTTTTACTCTTCCAGAAATTTTCTACTGAATGAAAAACAAACATGTTTTAACCAAAAATTCAGACACACTTGCAGTTTTTGTTATAGATTCATAAATTTTCATATGAATATCGAAAGAAACCGATTACTAAAAATGTGCTTTTGCCTGAATTTGATCATTTTTTTGTTACTTACACAAATTATTGCCATTTTATCCAAAAAAACACCTAAATTCCCACTTAACGTTATATTCTGATGATGTAATTTTCAAAAAATAAATGAGTGATAATTTGACCAGTTACTTCAAATTTGAGTAAACTTTTTATCAAATACTTTTTACTGTTACTTGGACGGCTACTTTTTACCTTTAAGTCATTTTTACTCTTCCAGAAATTTTCTACTGAATTAAAAATAAACATGTTTTAAGCAAAAATTCAGATACACTTGCAGTTTTTGTTAAAGATTCATAAGTTTTCACATTAATATTGAAAGGAACTGATTCATAAAAATGTGAATTTGATCATGTTTTTGTTACTTACACAAATTATTGCCATTTTATCAAAAAAAAAATACCCAAATTCCCACTTATTTTTATATTGTGATGATGTAATTTTCAAATATTAAATGAGTGATAATTCAACCAGTTGCTTCATACTTGAGTCGACGTTTCTTCAAATACTTTTTCACTCTGAATTGGGTAAAAATGTGCTGAAGCAGTTTACGTTTTGCCGAGCTGCATGCAGCTGCCTTTAACTCCGAATAACGCAGAAAGGAAAAGTCGCGCTTTCTGAAGTGAGAAAAGGAAGCGACAGTGATTTCTGCTGCGGCGCCGACGAGCTGCGGTGGAGATTTGTCAACGATGGCAATTCCTCCCTGGAGCACTACAGACGTGCGTATGATGAACAGTATCTAAACTGTCCTCTGAGTTTTTATCTGCACATAGGCCCTGTGATTCTGGGCTGGGATCCAAGCGAGCCGGCCCAAATGAAACACACACACACACACACACAGCCTGCATGTGGCGGCGGAGGCGTTGGGGTTGTTGATATGAAAGCCGAATCTATACGTCCCAAAGTTGAAGTTCAGCCTCTGTCTGACAGAACACACAAGTTCCTGTTTTAGTAAACTATTGTTTTGACAGGATGTCACTTCAGTTCTGCAGAGTGTGTGTGAGAGCGCCGAGCGCCGCGCCGCCTCTTTATCTCAGGCCTAAGGCTACTGTCACTGAGCCGGGGGGGAGAATGGGAGACCTAGGCAGGCAGAGAGAGAGAGAGAGGGAGAGGCAGGGAGATACGGAGGTAAAGGGAGGGATAATTCACTTGTCAGCTGCCTGATGAAATGCTATTTTAACTGAAGCTGCTAATAGGAGCATTACGGGATTCAACAAGCCTCAGACAACTTGCACATGGTGAGGTCTGCATGCGTCCCATCAACACAGCAAACTCTGCTGCTGCTGCTGCTTCTTCCCTTCATGTGGAAACACACCAGGCTCTGCCAGGCTGTGCAGGATGTGGACTCCACCCTGACCCTGAGGTGGAGGCAGATTCCTGAACAACCTGCTGCATCGTTCCTCATGTTTAAACGTTCTGGAGAAGAGGATTTGTTAAACTTCTTCTCCAACCTCTTATTGCGATTCAGTGATGATTGGTTACTGCGTCATTATTTCAAACATTTTGATTCATCTTAGACATTATTGAAGAGGTTTGCATAACATCAAGTTGGAACATGATTTAAAGTATAATCACTCCTCCCATCGATTTATTGTTTTAGTCTTTCAGTGACAATAAAAGACACAAATTGTTCAAATTATTTTCAGCATTTTCTTCTGAATTTGTCTTTTTGTATTCTTTCATGACTTTTATGACTTGAAGCTGTTTAAGTTGAGGCTATTACTGCCATCTTGACCCAAACTCCATGGAAGAAGTTTGTCTTTTATGTATATTTATTTATATGATGTAACTAATAATAATAATAATAATCATCAATTTAATTTATAATGCACTTTTCATTAATAAAAATCTCAAAGTGCTACATGGTGCATCTAAAAACCATGTAAAACTAGAAAAGAAGCAGGAACACAAGCGACAAACGAAAAAGTGTCTTATTTTTTAGTGTATAAAAATAATGTAATTCTATTACTGGAAATATGCAACATTTTGTGGCTTTAAATCTAAGAAGGTGAAATAATTCACAATTTAAAATGATCCCAGGCTGAATTTACTTTCTGATAGGCCAATTTTAAAAAATGCTTATGTAAATAAGCAGTTTTGGCTGTTTTTTCCCCCTAAAAGCTCAAAGTAAAATCTTTATTTACATCTTCATTGGAGTTTAGAAACAATAGAAATGATAAAAGTTTCAGTCTGTGAGTTTGTGAAGGCCACAAACGAACAGTTATAAACTGAAGGTGCAAGTAAAAACTATTTTTTTTTAAAAAACACACATTTTAGGGTAAATTAGTGCCGACAAACAAGCTTTTCAGGATTTAAAATAATTTCCAGTTTGGACAAAGAATAAAATCTTAAATTTGTTTAGCATGTTCATTCAATTCAAGTTAATTTACTTTTAGTTTCACATTATTTTTTTCTTCTAAGATTTGTTTTAAGTTAACAAAAAGGAGTGAAAATATGCCAAAACACTTCAATTATCGCAAGTACAAGTTGTAAACATCATATTTGATTCGAATTTTTCTAAAAATGTTGTGTCAGAAACGAGCAGATCTTTCAAAATGTTGACTGTGTTTCTGCAGCTTTGGCAAACGCTCCCATGCAGCATCAGCACAGCAGCTAGTCGTACTGGCCACCAACATTACCGCATTTCAAAGGGACATCTGAGGCCTGCGCGCGCACACACACACACACACACACACACACACACACTCACAGAGAACGGGTTAAGAGAGCCCCGAGGCCAAGTGATTTACGCAAGAATGGGCTCAATGGTTCCTGTCTGCTTCTGCATCAGTGTGTGCAGATGTGCATGTGTGTGTGCATGTGTGTGTGCATGTGTGTGTGTGTGTGGCTTTGGTATTTAAATAGGATAGTTCTGTACAAAACTCCACCATCCACACATTGAATCGCATTACAGAATTATCTATGGTGCAGCATTATTAACAACAAATCTCACCACTGCGTCTATTTAAGGAATATTTATGATCATTTTCCTCATTCCGGTGGATCAAAAGCACATATTTTTATGCTATTTTTCCGTATTATCAACAAAAGTTTGTTTCTTTCTCAAGTCAAAACTGTACATGAGCAACACCTGAAGGCTGCCCTGTCTGACCTGAGCGCAAAGTGAGAGTTTATCCGCTTCATTTTTATGAAAATCTAAACGAAGCAGACAATCAGCGCGTTTGGCTCTGGGACTGGAAGAGGAGCCTGAATGCCATCTAGCGGCCGCAGAGGGAGCTGCAGCCACAGAGGTCACCTAGTGGAGTAAGAGTCATGTCACCAGCCCCCCCTGCAGGACGAAGCGGAAACTACACGCGTGGTTGGGCTTCTGCATCACTGAGCGACAGTTTCTGCTGCACCATAAAGGCCTGGTTAAGATTAGAAACGATAAAATCACACATTTACTACGGGTTTAAAACAAATAGAAGAGAAAGATGATATTTGATGATTACAAGAGTAAATAACTTCAAATTGTGTTGCATTTGCTCTGGTTTATGTTTCTGTGTAGTTATTCATACATGAGTAAATTATTGGGGGTTTTATATGATGAAATGATTTATGAAGGGGTAATTAGTCTAATTTAATGAGGTGGACAGGTATAAATATAAACCTTGTGCTTCTGCCTGCACATTTTCAGTCAAGTTGTTGAAATTGTTGCAGTGTTTTTAGTTATTTGATGACTGACTCACTGAATAAATCAATCATGATCAATAAATGAAAAAAGATTAGCAACATTCTTTCATTTTAAGTCTTTTTTTGGTGACTGAGGAAGTAAATAAATATAAAGGTAAAAAAGTATTTATTTATTGCATTTCTGAAATTCATTTTTGCCTTTTAGAAATGTAAACATGATTATCCTACACATGCATGGAAGCTAAATTTAAGAACAGTGAACTTTGGGTTTTGCAATTTTGGTAACTTTTTTCTGCAGCAGAATTTTCTTGCACAGACTAAAACCGACTTAACTTTTACATTTCAAGTTAATCTCAACTTTTTTGCAGATAAACGCTTCTTATGCATTGACCTGCAGTAAAATCCTGTTGGTCATACTTAAGATTACTTGACATTTATTGCTATAAGACAAACTTTATCCTCATTGGTTCGTGAAATCTCCCCTGGTCACCCTTGGCTGCAACATAAAATGCGAGATTTTCACCTTCCTGCTCCTAAATGAACTTATAAGTCCCAATAAAACAATCAGATCCCATTATCTGCCATCCTCTAGCAAATGAGCAGGAAGGGAAACTTGCTGGCAGAGAGCTGAGGTCCCAGCGGCCATCAGCATTCAGCTGGTGAAGGGAAAACAGGGACGCTGCAGAGGCCTTCACTGCTGAGCCGGAGACCATGGAGACTGACATGTCACCCTCACACACACACACACACACACACACAAACACACACACACACACACACACACACACACACACACACACACACACACACACACACACACACACACACACACAGAGTTTAAAAGTGGGAGTCTGTGAGGATGTGCATTGACTCAAGGTGTCTGTCAGAGTGTGTGTGGAGCCGTGGATCTCCTAATTTAGCCTCTAGAGAGCTGAGACGTCGGGGTGTCAATCTCTCTGCGCCGCTTTTTTCCCCACTTAACTTTTTAACCGAGTTTCCTTCTCTTTGCAATCCTCCGTATTTATAGCTGCCGAGCCTGGAGCAGACGCGTATGTTTGCAGGAGTGTGTGTGTGTGTGTGTGTGGTATTTACCAACATTAAACTCTTTGTGCCGTGTGTGTGTGTGTGTGTGTGTGTGTGTGTGTGCGTGTGAGAGCTGCACAGCTGTTGATATTGTGAGGGTTACGGGTTTGGTATTTCAGTCAATCTCCACCGAGACGAAGATGAAGCACGGCGAGGGAGGGAGACAGAGGAAGTGTGGAGATCGCTGGAGGAAAAAGAGAGAGCAGAGGAAGAAAGAAAGACGAGGAGGTGAAGGAGACGAGGAGGGAGGGAGGGAGGGATGAAGGAGGGGCGGATGAGGCAGGATTCTGGCCGGGTGAGCAGCTCTGAGACTAATTAAGGTGAGGGCAGCAGCAGAGAGGAGGTAATGATGAAGAAAAGGATTTAGTCCCAACTCTCTCCCTCTAAGACGCTGCGTCTCCAAACCAGCCGAATTAATTCTGTCACCGAACGTAACGCCGCTGTAATTTCTACTGCAGGAGACGTCGGCGCTTCGGTTTGACCTTCTGACCTGAAGGTCAGCCACATCTCAAAGAAAACTAATCAGACTCTGTATTTTCTTTGGTGCGTTTCCCTCAGAGCAGAGGTCACAAGTCCAAACAGCCAACTTTGACCCGACTCCTACAAAAAGAACATTTTACAGATGCACTAACCTTTAAAGATGCCCCTTTTTAAAATATGTTGTTTAAATTTATAAAGCAACAAAGGAGAAATTAAACAAACTTCTCACTGCAAAAATACAAAATCCTTCCAAGTATCTTTGGTCTAGTGGTCAAATATCTTAGCAAACATGAAGTAAAACTAACTTGAAACCAACTTTTCAGCAAGATAAAGGTGATTGTTTAAATGAATAATTCCTTAATATTTATGAAAAAATAATTGTTACATTGGCAGATAAATATTTACTTCCAACATGGGAAACATGTCTTGTCATCAGTGAAATAATCTGCTACTGTAACTAGAATTTTTTCATCAATATTAAGGAATTACACTTTAAAAAGTCTTTATTTCTTACTAATAAGTTACTTCAAGTTATTTCACTTGTACTAAGACTAAATTAAACTAAAAATACTTGGTAAGATTTTGTGTTTCTGCAGGACTGTTGGTGAATATATGCAGATGTTGCATGAAAACTTATTAAATTGCATTAAGTACCTTGAAGTTTAAAGACTTTTTTTTTTGCCAAACTTGTTCAGATTATTCAAAGAAGAAACTGGAAATTCAGAGGGAAAAACTGTTCACATTTTTCAGTTTCGTCCCAAAACAACCAGAAGCATCCATGTATTTTACCAGAAAGCCGAGAAGCTAAATATGACTTTAGGGATTTTTATGACATTCAGAGAAGCTCTAAAATGAAACCAGTCATTCTAACTCATACGCTAAGTGAAAGAAAGAAGATACAAATAAAAACTTAGACAAAATGTGAAAAAAACTGCAGCTGCAGTCAGCTAAAAGCGTTTTTCTTGCTGACATATTTGGTCATATTTATGACCAAATATGTCTCAAGTCATATTTATGACCAAATATGTCTGGGCAGCTACAAGCAGGTAAACATGACTTTAATGTCCTCACTGCAAAAACACCAAGTCTGACCACGTAGTTCTGGTTTAACCTCTAGTGCAAATATCTTGGTACACTTTTAAAAAAACTTAATTAAACTAAAAGTAACTTTTCTAGAAGATATAGGAGCTTGTTTTAAGTCTATAATTCTTGAATATTGATGAAAAAGTTCTAGTCAATCTGGAGGGATGTGAAATAAACACCTGTTGAATTATCACCATGTTAATAACAGAAATGATGCACTGCAAAAACACTAAATCTGACCAAGTAGTTCAGTGTTGTATAAAGTACTGAAATCTCAGAGTCACGTAAAAGTTTAGGTTCCTCTCCAAAATATGACTTTGGTAAAAGTCCAAGTCCCTGACTGAGATGTTACTCGAGTTAAAGTCTTAAAGTATCTGAATTTTCTTTTACTGGAAATTACTGTAATAATGTATGAACTCAAGTAATGTAATGAAAAGTATAAGTAAAAAGTAAAACAAGGCAAATGCCTTGAATGACATTTTTTATATTTTGATAAACTTGTCAAATACAGTTAAAGTAATAAACACAACCAAGTGCAGGCAAAATTAAACCTACTAATAGATAAACCTGCAGGCATCATTTGGTTAAGAAAATTAGGTTCTTTACCTACAAGGTAACTTTGTATCAGTCAATCAGTAGGTGGGTCAAAACACCAGCGTTTCTCTCTCTCTTTTTGTAGCGAGTAACTAAACCACACATTGAAAATGTATCGGAGTAAAAGTATGAAATTAAGTTTGGAAATATAGTGAAGTAAAAGTGAAAGTTACCAAAAATTGTCATACTCAAGGAAAGTATGAAGTACTCCAAGATGTACTTAAGTAAAGTAGTGAAGTATTTTTACTTTGTTACTGTACAACAATGAAGTAGTTCTGGTTTAGCTTCTCGTTTTGTCTTATTTAAAATAGGAGCTTGTTTTAAGTCAATAATTCATTAATCCTGGTTACATTGGTAGATAATTTCACTTGTAACATGGAGAAAATGTCTTGTTATAAGTGGAACTGGAAATTTTTTTATCAATATTAAGGATTTATTTACTTAAAACAAGCTCTTATTTCTTACTGAAAAGCTACTTTTAAGTTAGTTTTGTCTTATTTCAAGTGTCTCAAGATATTTTCACAAGAAACTAGACAAAAATAGTTGGTAGGATTTTGCGTTCTCTGTTTAGAGTAACATCAATTCATTCATTGCTCTTATATTTGACTGTATGAGTCTAGTAAATTATTCTGTCTAATCTAAACTGGGATTTCAAAATGTGTCGTCGTACCTCAAAGTTGGTCATCGTTGTTGATTTGTTGTTAAAACCTTTTGTGACTGACAGGAGAGTTGCTCTTTCTCGTCTTTGCAGCGTTTTGTGGCCTGAAGGGGGAAAAAGCAGCAAAGTTGTAAACTGTTTTTGTTCTGCAGCTCTGGATTGTTTGGTTTCTTCTTTTCATCCGCTGGACGTTTTCTTTGAATGCCAGACGTCTGGAATGTGTTTTTAAACTCACTTGAGTCTTTTTTGTCATTTTAAAACATAAATATCACACAAAAGAGTTTTAGAGACTTATGTTTTGCTTTAAAGGAAAAAATTGAATCAAGTATAATTTCAAAAATAATTTCTTCCGCACTCAATTTAAAGGAATCGTTAATTAATGAAATTATTACATTTTATTTTTGATTAATATAAAACATTTACACATTTTTATTTATACCTTGTTTTTCTATTCTGTTTTGGTTTATTATTTTAAGTTCCTTTTTACCATGCATCACATTCATTTATTTCAATTTAAATATCTTTTGTTGCTTTTTCCCTGATTATAAACAGATTTATTTACTTTATTTAATTTTAATTTAAATGTATTGTTGCAAAAACATACATTTACTTATTTGTGAATTTTTATTTAACATCGTTTTCTTTTAATGTAAATGTATGTTTTTATATTTCTTCAGGGCGTCTTTTCGTCTTTTCTTCTCCTCCGTTCTTCGGGGTGTCTTTTCTTCCCCTCCGTTCTTCATGGCGTCTTTTCTTCTCCTCTGTTCTTCGTTCTTCAGGGCGTCTTTTCTTCTCCTCCGTTCTTCGTTCTTTGGGGCGTCTTTTCTTCCCCTCTGTTCTTCAGGGCGTCTTTTCGTCTTTTCTTCTCCTCCGTTCTTCAGGGCGTCTTTTCTTCCCCTCCGTTCTTCAGGGCGTCTTTTCGTCTTTTCTTCTCCTCCGTTCTTCGTTCTTCAGGGCGTCTTTTCTTCCCCTCCGTTCTTCAGGGCGTCTTTTCGTCTTTTCTTCCCCTCCGTTCTTCAGGGCGTCTTTTCTTCCCCTCTGTTCTTCAGGGCGTCTTTTCTTCCCCTCCGTTCTTCAGGGCGTCTTTTCTTCCCCTCCGTTCTTCAGGGCGTCTTTTCTTCCCCTCCGTTCTTCAGGGCGTCTTTTCTTCCCCTCCGTTCTTCAGGGCGTCGTTTCGTCTCCTCCGTTCTTCGTTCTTCAGCGCGTCTTTTCTTCCCCTCCGTTTTTCAGGGCGTCTTTTCGTCTTTTCTTCCCCTCCGTTCTTCGGGGCGTCTTTTCTTCTCCTCCGTTCTTCAGGGCGTCTTTTCGTCTTTTCTTCTCTGTTCTTCAGGGCGTCTCGTCTTTCGTGGGCCAACATGGAAGCTGCTGCTGCTCCACATGATTCCTCCTGTTCCGTCCCGTTTCCGTCTCCCAGAGGCTAAACATCTTTCTAATCGTTCGCTTCCTCCCACACGCATCCAGCATCTGCCGCTCGCTGTGTTTTGGTGTCTTGTAGGAAATTAGCATACAGTTTGCAGAACCAGAGTCACTTCCTCTCTTGCCGCCTGCGCCTGTCACTGCCTGACTGGAACTGTGAGGCTTCACCGTCTCCTCAAACACAACCAAACGTCTCTCGTCACACACACACACTTTGAGTGGTTTAATTTTGTTGGCAGAGACTTGGATCCACGCCTGAACAATCAAAAGAAGGCGACGCAGCAAAATTAAACCGTAAACTTAAAATACTTTAGGCTTTGTTTTGCGGGTTTCTGTTGAGAAGATGAAATCTTTAAAGAGATCAGATCGAGATCACAGCGGAGACGTCGTTTGTGTCGGTCCTTGTTTTCTTTCGGTTTAGATTTTGCTCTCATGTTATGATGTATTTGTAATAAATCCTGGCTGTCAGGATTCACATGAGTTGGAGGATCTGGATACAAAAAAAACCTCTGCATCAACAAAAGGACAACCTGATTTCTTCATAAATTTCCTCCATTTAGCACGTAACCAGTTCACATCCTGGATTTACATGACTGGATCATATAAAAAAATAAAAATCACCAATACAGGGTCTATTATTTTACTTTTTGCATTAATTTATTTTAGATGTTTTACAAAGATTATAAACTGCTTTTATTGCTTTTTTTGAAAGGCAGGAGTAATTCTACTGCTGATGCCTTTAAAATCCTGAATTTAAGAATCACCTGTGCCGCTGATCACACAGCCATCTTTAGTAGCTCCAGCCAGGAGACAACGGACCAAACAAAGTAAACAAAAACACAAAAAATTGGTTCAAAATTAAAGAAATTTTCAACATATTTCAAGGCTTTTCTGGCTCAGTTGAAGAAAAACGTCCTCACAGTATAATGCTGCCACTACCATGCTTTTGTGTTAGAAATTCGGATGAATGTGACCTGGACTCGCTTTATTTGGTTTGGTTTGACTCAGAAATCTCATAATTTTGACTTTGACAGTCATAATTGTGAGATTTAAAGTCATAATTTCCACTTTCAAAGTCATAATTATGAGATTTAAACTCAAAATTATGACTTTGAAAGTCGAAATTGTGACTTTGAAAGTCAAAATTATGACTTCCTGTTTAGCTTTTTTTTTCATGGCGGAAATGGGCTTCCATATAGAGGAGCCATAGTGTTACAGCGTGGGAAATTCCCACTGCACTTTCCCACGAACTAAACATTCTCAGACACGACAAAAACGACATAATTATAGAACTAGCGTGACTCAGACCGAACATATTTCAACAATATGCAAAAACGAAAACCATAAACACACTTCACAAAATGCATAAATAATATTCTCGTTACCTCGTCGGTGAGCCTCGTGGCGCTGAAGATTACCCATAATACCCCGCTCTTTCTAGGTGAAGGCAATACAACGTTTTACCAGCAGATGGTGCATTTTAGCAGCATTTAACCTGAACCATTTTAACTTTGTTACAACAGCACATTATTTATGTCACTATGTCACAAACTGCGTTTCCCCTTAAACCGGAGCAGCATTAAAAACGTACAGAAGACGAGATGCTAACCAGTTTGTTCCATACATGCTAGGCTACATGACGGTGGACATTGTCTCCATGGTTACCGTCGGTTTGACCTTCTCCACAATGTGATATTTTATATCTTTTTATTACACTTACGTATAAAGTATATAATGAATGTTAATCTTCTTACCTTATAAAAATTGTTCACTGAAAAATCCGCGGTTTACACCGAGGGCTGCCGGTCATTGTGATTAACGGCTGCCGTCCATCGCCGCCGTATCTTTCCTCATTAAAAGTTATAAAATAAAATGACACGTTTGGTTTCTGCCTTTGTCTTTTCTGTAGCCGACCGCGCAGCAACCTGTGACCATCTTTAAAGTGAAATTAACTAAATAAAAGCGATATTAGATGACAGATGTCTTGTTTTGAGACTAGTTTAAAAGAAGCACGTTGGTTATTTTGACGTCCGTCATGGCGGAGTGGGCGGAGTTATGAAGACAGTGACGTCACGCGGAACAAACCAGGTCAGGAAAGTTGGTCAGTCGAAGCACAGTGTGTATTACTCCGCTTAGCTTATATACTTGAAGTTGTTATGTAGTCCGTCATGGTTGTTGTTTTTCTTCCCACTTGCGAGTTTTAGGACACAGAATAGTGAGATTTGTTGAGAATCAGTGACGTTCAGTTCGGATGAATGAGACCTGGACATTAAGTCGCATTTGAATCGGATACGAATCGGATATGGGTCACATTAGAAATAGAATCTAACCTGATCTGTTCACACTGCCATGAATAGATCGGATTCAGGTCGCATTACGTCAAAAAAAAATCGGAATTGGGTCACTTCAGGCTGCAGTGTGAACGCAGCCTTAATGTAACTAAAACATTTTGACAAATCGCCGTAAGCACTTTGTACCACAAAAATCACTTTGAAGTCAGTAAGCAAGACCAGAATTAATCCATATTAATCCACTAGAGGGCGCTGTCTTACTCCAGTTTTTTTTAAATATAAAATTAAAGGCTTTTAAGTGCAAGTCCCTTTATAATCTGGTAAATATGGTAATGCTCATTTTTATTACAGCTGAGGTGTGCAACTTTATAAAAATATATCTTTTGCATATTTTCAAAACTTTCACTCATAAGAGACAAATAATCTGTGGGGAAAAAAATTGCTTTCTCCCAGTGGTCAATCAATCAATCAAATTTTATTTGTATAGCACATTTCAGCAGCAAGGCATTTCAAAGGGCCAATTACAGATAAGAGGCGTGTCTTAGAGCTGTCAATCATCCTCATATTCTTGTAATGTAATTTATATAACATAATGTATTTAGTGAGATTTATATTTATCTTTATATTTAGATGTAATTCCTCAATCATATTTACATTTATATGCAACTTTTCACAAAGTTGGGGCAACAATCTCAGGTTGTAACAATAATTACTTAATGGATTCTAACAGATTGACTTTTAATTTTATTTTACTTATAATTTTGATTATTTCATCAGATTTAAATATCTATTTTTCATTCATTTGTTATATTTAATGTATTTAAGTTTTATTCTATTTATCATTTCAAATTTCTCTTTAATTGCTTTGATACGTTTGACAACATTTAAAGACAAAAACGAGCAAACCTTTTTTATTATCCAAAGATATCTTCCTAACTGTCCGTCATGGTCCCAGAGTTTGTTTTCTAAAATAAAATCTGAAAATCCTAGATGCTAAATTACATTTCTGAGGTGTCAGACAAGATCTTTTAGAGTTCCAGTCTTGTACAGAGAAAACCTTAAACTGGACAGAATCGGGTCTCTTTCCCTCACAGACAGCGCAGCCTCTGGCTACCAAACTCCACATGTTTGCGCATATTTGCACATGTTCTGCTCCTTCATCTCCGTGTCAGGCGGCATACGGCCACCTGAACACGCCGCCTCTCTGTCGCTCGCTTATCAGAGTGCAGAGCCAGGTGTGCCTGAAGCAGCGAGCTGAGTCTTTGAGCTCACAGGGTGGTACAGCTGGTTCCCACGTATGAAAAAAACACAGCTCAGCCTTGTCCAAAAAGTCACTATATTTGTCACAGAGTGTTTTGTTTTTTCTGAAGAAGGGGTCTGAAAAAGTTGCTAAATCTGGTGAGGAAGCGTAGAAGTTGGCAGCAATGCTTGGGGCATGGCTCAGGGCAAAGTCTGTATAGTTATGACATCACAACCTTATGGCGGTCCTGATGATCCGTTTACAGACTCCAGGCTTCAATGCATGTATCTCAGCAGAGACAATGTTTTCAGCGTTTTATAGTAAACAACTCGTAAAGCATCCAGGCCATCAGAAGAGGAAAACTAAAATATCTGCACATTATTGCACAGATTCTGTTTGTCCTCAGTTTTCAAGTGTTGTATAGTAACGAAGTAAAAACACTTCACTACTTTACTTAAGTATATTTTGCAGTACTTCATACTTTCCATGAGTATGAAAATTTTGGGTAACTTTCACTTTTACTTCATTATATTTCTGAACTTAATTGCACTTTTACTCCGATACATTTTCAATGTGTGGTTTAGTTATTCGTTACAAAAAAGCGAGAAAGAGAAATGCTGGTGTTTTGACCCCATCTACTGATAGACT
Organism: Micropoecilia bifurca; assembly: GCA_903067075.1. Taxonomy (NCBI): domain Eukaryota; kingdom Metazoa; phylum Chordata; class Actinopteri; order Cyprinodontiformes; family Poeciliidae; genus Micropoecilia; species Micropoecilia bifurca. Next base: position 261 of record CAEGAF010164487.1, on the reverse strand, counting down.
GGAACAAAGTCGACACAAATGGAGCCCCATACGACACAAACCACATATTTATATGTGGTTCATGTCAGAACCTGGTTTAGTTGTAAAGCAGGTTAATTAACCTTCTGCTGTAGGTAAAGCACCTAATTTTCTTGACTAAATGATTCCTGCAGGTTTAATTTTGCCTGCACTTGGTTTTGTACATTATTTTAAGTGTATTTGACAAGTTTACCAAAATATAAAAAATGTCATTCAAACTGCATTTGCCTTGTTTTACTTTTT
>CAEGAF010164476.1:0-20114 GCA_903067075.1 Micropoecilia bifurca | reverse complement strand
ATGTAGTCTGGCGCTTGGCCATGAAGGGCTTTAAAAGTCAGTACCAGGATTTTGTAGTGCATCCTGTAAGATACTGGCAGCCAGTGCAAGTTTTTAAGGATGGGTGTGATATGTTCCCTCCTGTGGGCACGGGTGAGCAAGCGTGCAGCAGAGTTTTGTACTACCTGCAGACGCATTAACTTTTTCTTGTTGAGACATGTGAATAGACTGTTACAGTAGTCCAGTCTCGATGAGACAAAAGCATGAATGATCATTTCAAGCTCACCATAAGTCACCATTTTACGAAGTTTTGAAATGTTCTGAATTTGTAAAGAACAATTCCTAACAAGCTGATTTATGTGCTGCTCCAAAGACATTGTTCCATCCATAAAAACCCCCAAGTTACGCACATGGCTTTTAACTGTGCAGCTCAAGTTTCCAAGATACTGTTTAATTTCTGGCACGGCACTATCTGGAGCAACAATCATGGTCTCAGTCTTACTGGGGTTCAATAAAAGGCTGTTTCCAGTGAGCCATGTTGTCACTTCAGCCAAGCAATCGATGAGTGTGCGAAGTTTATGAGGTTCACTAGGCTTAAAAGAGAAGTGCAGTTGCAGATCAACGGCGTACAGTTGGTAGGATACCTCACTGAACTCCTGAATGACCCTACTTACAGGAAGTAGGTACAGCAGGAAAAGAACAGGTCCCAAGACCGATCCCTGCGGCACACCCCACAAGAGCTCTGCAGAATCAGACACTGCATTCCCCACTGACACACTAAAAGTTCTGCCACACTAAAAGTTATGTACATATATTGTACATAAAAACAATATATGTACATTAAGCAGAATTATGAAATAGTAAAAATTTTGGGAAAAAAAGGAAATACAAACCATTTCCTTTTCTTTTTCATACTTATCCAGACCTGTAAACCTTAATATTTTATGCTTTTCCATACATTCCCAAACTGCATAAAACACTGATACCTTCCTCTGCAGATCCACGTTGTGAACGTTTCTCCTGACTGATGAGTAAATATTAAAGAAACGCATTAAAGTGCATCTAAGTGGATGTTTAATAACAGTCTAATCTATCTATTTCAATGCACAGACAGTGTGTACTTAACATGTCGAGAGGTCTGAGGGCCACTTCCAATCAAAACCTGAACTACTAAATGACTTTCCAATTAGAGCGCTGCTGTTTATTCTGGGCCTGACTCCTGATGAGCCGGCTGTCCTTTCCGTTGTAAATATCCAGCCTGTAATTAGATAAGGAGTCATAGATCCCGATGAATCAGGTATTTAATTAGAGACTAGATATAACTAATAAGAAACACAACCTACAGAGCGAAAGGGAAAATGAATTGGACATTGTTTGCATACAGCAGCAGTGAGGTAGAGCCCCATTACCCTGTTGCTTTGTTGGTGGACTGCAGCCTGTGAATGCCTACTCTCTTTTGATTTATTGTCACTTTCGCAGAAAAATTCATGTTCCACCACCGGCTTGAGTTGGATAATCAATTCCCAACTCTAAATTTATGATTTCAGGTCAAAGAATTAGAGTTATTACTTAACAACAATCCAAATCCATATCTGCTAAAAGCATATATCCACTTCAGTTCAGCAGCCTCCACTCCACCTCATAAATGTAATTTTGCCTTTAGACAGACTGCTAATTTAGCTATTGACTTCCTTTGCAAGAGTCAATAAATCATGGCCCACAAAATTCGAACCAATGATGCATTCACAGGCTATTGCCTTCCCAAATCTATTGGTGATAAAAGAGTCAACAGGTTGCAAGCTATTACATAAATGTTACAGGCTTAATGTAAGGCAGTGCAGGCATTGTGGCGCGTCTGTGTGTGGCTTTGTTTACACTAGGAAAAACTGGATTAGACTCAGATATGTCAGTTTGTGCCATTATACCAAGAGCTTATTTAAAAAGATGAATAAACCACTTTTACATTAGTCCAAGCAATTTAGACAAATTCAATCAGGAACAGAGTTTAGAGGAAGTTTTCCAATCAACTTTTTAAAATTTACGAAGGTTTTGCAAAACAACACAATGTCTAATTCAGAAATGCAAAGAAGACAAATCAACATAAACTTAAAACAATGCTAAAAAGCAAATCTAATCTCTGTTTTTATGTACATTAAGGAGAATTATGAAATAGTACAAATTTTGGAGAAAGCCCCTTTTCAGCATGTTTGCTGACAAATTCTCTCACTCTTTGCTTCTCCTTTCACAGCAAATAAATCCTTGAGTTTCAACAACAGCAGAGGATTCAGACATGTCCAATTTACTCAGAAAGCATTACATCTTATTAGGAATGGTGTGCTCATGTAAAACTTAAACCCAAAAGAAGCAGCATCCTATTATGAAAGACCAGTGGTGCTCATGACGCCCTGTCAGCATGAAACACCTGAAACTGTTCATCACACCGAGTGATCCGAGTTTAATAGTTCTTCAAAATTAATTATTGCGCTAAAAAAGTTATCAAAATCTGTGTTAAAATTCTGCTTTTGGTTTTTATTGTTTTGCTTTTATTTTACTTTCCATCACACAATCTGGCTGAAGTTACTGGAGAAACCTGATCTAAAGAAGTTTTTTCTGCTACAGAGTAAAATTAAGAAACTGTAAAAAAAAATTCAAGAAAACATAAACATTTGTGTTCCAGTTTAATTTTACATCACTAATTGTTGAAGCATATTATTGCAATTTCTAAATGTATGTATTTTTCTTTTACTAAATACATTTTCTTTTTGGTAAATAACGGATATATCATTCCTACTCTGCAGCTATGTTAAAAAATATGATAATAGTTTTAAATAAATCAATTTCTAATATGACTACAACAGTATGGATTAGAGTAAAACAGTCTAACAACCTGTACAGTTTGTACAGTTTTAAGTATTTGTTAAGACAAACATGACTTTATTTCTCTTATCTATTTAAAAAAAACTGTAACTGGATCCAAAGACAGATGAACATGTGATGGAGTTGGAATATGTTTGTTTCTAAATCCAGAGCAAAATTAAAGCATAAAATTTGTGCAAAAAATGAACACGTTGCATTGTCGTAAATATACCACTGCCTTTTTCTCTGAGCGTTTCCATTTGATTGTTCACAATGTTACACGAACAATACATTTTATCCTAGTTTGCATTATTCTGCATTAATAGCAGACACATCAGCCTGGGTTCACTGTAGCTGTGTGAGTCTAAAAATGACATTTTTAAAATAGAAACATGATTTTATTGCTTTTAGAGAAGGATTTTATAAGTGTTGAAAATAAACAAATGTTATTTCAAGCAATAATTTTACTACCCAATTCTGAAGTAAAAAATAATTCAAATGTAATTCTAGGAATTCCTACGGCAAAAGAGAAGCATTTCTGAAGGAGTCGGCAGACAAACCGGAGAGGAGTCAGTCAATTTAACCAGGATGCTGTTCCCTCATTTGCACTGCAGGGATCTGGATGCAAAACAAAAACACAGTTGGTTTTCCATGTATGAGCACTTTAATATTTCAGATTTTTTGTGTGTGTGCATGCAAGTTTTGTGATTCAAGACTGCAACCTTTTGATGGAAATAACACCCGTCTTTAAATATAGCCTGAGGATTTCTGATTTTCACAACAGCGTCCATTTAGTTCACATTCAGTACACAGAGATTTGTTGAAACCCTTAAAGTAGATCATTTATTGCAGCAAAAATAATCTCACTAAAAACATTTTTAAAAACTGCATGTTTAATCTGAGCGCCTTGTGGGGAAAATCCCACCATAAGACATGATTGTCTTCAACAAAATCCCCAGTGCCAATTAGTCACTCAAACCATTTCTAGAAAATAAACATCAGTGAGACATTTTTGTCTTAAATAGTTGCCTGCAAACAGCTGAAGTTCATAACGGCTTATTTTAATATTTCAAAGATCAGATATACCTTAATGTCCATTGATGCACATAGAGAAAACTATCTTAGCAATACTGCAGAAGCTAACACCTGCAGACTTTTTTAGGTAGTATTGAACTGCAATAAAATATGTTGAATGTAAAATGGCTGCTTCTAAAACATAGATTATGTTTTACCAATAATAGATATAATCCACATTCCTGCTTTAACAATAAAACACATCTGAACAGCTGCAGAAAAATAAATGTCCATTTATCTTCACACAGTGCCACCACAATGTTTTATTTAATCAAAGTTCACTTTAGCCACACAGAAAATGTCTTAGCAGAAAGATTTACCACAAATAGAGTCGGGTTTGTTAGGTTACAAAGCTGAACTGATGTATGTTTTACATACATCAGGACTAAATGAAGGACAGCGGAAAAGATGGGGAGTAAAAAAGAAATAATGACGTTATTCTGTAAATAATACATGAGAATTTCAGAGAATCATATACATGGTGGTGAGAGCAGAGGCATCCCAGCTTTATAATGAACTTGGTATATAACCTCTGCCTCTGTGTTGTGTTGTCATTTCTACACAAAGACTTTGAGAAATCCATTTCATCTACAGGGCATCAAAACAAGGGATTGTGTTTATCTCCCAGTCTCTATGGGCGACTTTATTAAAGACTAGTGGGTTAGGTGACTGGTATGAGGCTGGCAGCTGGAAATGCATTTCTGTGGAGATAAAAGTAATCAGCAGAGTCTGAGGTTCCAGAAAAAGAGAACTCCAAGCTGAAACCAGCAGGCCCAAAAGTTTTCATCTTCGCCTCTCTCCCACTCTCACAGTGAAGATTCAGCAAAGTCTTTGCCAACAACTAGACTTACATTGTTTGTGTTCACAAGCTAATTGGTACTTACAGCCAAACAGCTTACTGCCAGTGCCACTTGTCAGGTGCCTAAGTCAATTACAGGAAGGCGACAGATTTGAGGGAGAAATCAAACCCGACAGAAATCTGTGCGAATAATGTTACTTCTGCAAAGCAAAGCAGTAATTCAGTTCATTTTGATAATGAAACTTAAGTTGGCTCTTGTGATTACAGCTGCACAGCCAATCAGTGGATGTCACATCTCATCGTGACCGAGAGGTCAAAATAAAAAAAATACAATTTCAGAGGAAGAATTAGACTAATCCTTAATGGCTGAGTTGATTAGTGTTGCTTAACATTGATTCTAAACATATATTATAGAGTCTTTTTCAATCTTTTAAATATTTGTCATCTTCATTAATCACATCTTTTATTATTGAAAACAATAGGCCTATGGGCTACACAAAAATATTCATTACATGTTTTGCACTAAATTATTCTTAGATTATCAGATTATAGTCTGTTAGTTCTGCCTTTTTTAATCTCCTTTCAGAATAACCTGAATCAACTTTAAATTCAGATAAACTGCTGCTGGCCACGCCCCCAACTCAACATTTACTCCCTCATGTGAAAATGGATGCAAACCCACGTGCAACTATGCAATCGTACATCTTTGATAAGCAGAAGTAGAGCCACCTGCACAACCAACGAGAAAGCAGAAAGAGGTTTCTGTAAGGTAAGTCAACAACTATTCCAGCAGCCATTGAACAATACAATGGAGCTCAGTTTGGGTTGCCAGGTGACGGGCAGGGAGGCTGAATTAACATCACATGTTGATGATCCAGGTGTTTAATTCAAGATAGTTACTTTCTGGACGGAAACAATAAGAAAAGTGTGTAAATAGTCAAAAAAAAACAGTATATTAATCAACTGTGAGTTTCCTCCATATCCTGAAACAGATCAGATTTAAGAATAAGATTTACTCTGTAAACAAACTGAATTCATACACAACGCTGGATTCTGCATAACTGCAACTAGTATATTTTGCGAAAAAAGAAAAGTCACAGTAGTTTTATCTTTTTTTCCTCCGTTTCTGCTCTGGCGAGTCGTTCCTGTTTTACGTGTGAATTATCACCAGGCTGCTTAGCTGCTGCTGCCTTTACGTATCAATGCTTCTCTCCATGCATGTAGACTTTTAGTTATAATCTATGGCTTGTGTTATTGCAAAAGTGCAGAGATGAGAAACATGCATGTCATGCTTCCTGTGTGGCTCTCGCTCGAAAAGCACCAACACTAAAGCACATTTAGTCTTATGCAGCACATTTAGACATAAATATGTAAATGTCCTCAGACTTTGAAGGGCCTGGTTAATCCCCTCAAAGAACTCTTAGACACAAGAGCCACAGCAGAGCCGGTCGGTGCCGGTATTTTCCTTTAAATCCTTAATTCAGAAACGTCAGCGACAGTCTGATAAAGAGTATCTCTGTTTTATTGCATCTGAATATCAATAAGTCAAATTATTGCCCTGTTAAGTACAGTATTGTATATTAGATCTTCACACAAGGCAAGGTTGGTATAAAACATCTTTTTATTATTCTTTCTTTCGTCTTCTTTGTATGATCCAAAACATTCCCATACGAGGCAACAGAAGAAATGCATCTTTATTAGATTTCCACCTGACTGTAAAAGTTTAAGAAAAGCGATGACACACACACTCAGTGTAAAGAGCCAGATATGAATTCTGCCAACAGAATAATCAGAGTCATTCCGTCTTTTCATCACTATACGTTGAAATGGATTCCATTACAAAGAACCATCAATACCTCCATCATCCTACCAGTAAATTACAAAAAAAGCACCATTTGTTATGAACAACCTCAGAAGGAAAAAATAAAATAAAAGTATGCAGCCGGTGCAGGCGGCGTCTATTCCACAGTAAAACATAACGGATAAAATTCTCTGTTTATGCACAAAGAGAGTCGGCTGCACATTTCCAGCATTTAATCTTACTTCAGACATAAGCACCATGCCAATTATGCTATTCCTGCCAATTTGTCTGCTGAACAAATATAAGGCTGAGTGGCCACCTGCCTCTGGAGCCATCAGCCAAAAGCTTTAGGAGTGGCAGCAATTCAAAGAGACACAGCAGCCATTTCAGGTGAAGTCAAGGAAATGACTTAGTCTGACTGAACATTTTATTGGAATATGAAGAATGGCTGTTTAAAAGAGACTCACTGCATATAATATAGTCTTTAGAATCCAGCAGACTGGTGTAAAAATGCTCTGTGGAGGATCAGATAAATGTTTAGGTGCCATGCATACTGACTGTCATCTCTTTTACACTCCGTTTCTGTTTTCCACCGCCTGGCTTTGTGCTTCCTGTTGATATACGTTAATTGTTGGACTGCTTTTACTGGTGGATGTTCTTTGTAATGACTTGGCTGAATTGGGCGTACAGACACTCGGTGTGCGCCTGCCTGCCTTGGATTGGTTGCTTTGTGTTAATTTAAAGAGGCATTTCCTTTACTTCTGGAATATCCATGTCCAGTTACAAGAAAATGTGATGGAGAAAAAAAGAGAACTAGAATATTATGCAGGGGGAAAATGCTGTTGAAAGCAGAATCTGAGATGAAAAAGAAATTACATTACATTGGCTATGCTTTTCCTAATCAAACCTGTATTGATTTCTAATCGATTTTGCAGTAGTTATACCCACAGAGATCCTGGACTTCATGTTTGTTTCATGATCCAATTAGGGTTACAATCCTGAGCAACATTTAAGGTGGAACAAGCCAATACTTCAAACTGTTTTAGAGCTAAACATTTATATGTTCTTCCTCATTACGTCTACTTGGACTAGGTGGGGATTTTGTCTCATATATTATTTTAGTCAAATTTCACCTTAATTTACTATAATAAATAAGAAACATGCATTTTTTACTTAGAATGACAGTCAGAGTCAACATATTATTGATCATTTCAGGCTTCAAGACGTAAGAAAGACTTCCTGAAGTTCAAATGAAGCATCAGGATGGATTGGAAAGGAAAATTAAATTACAGTGAAGTATTTCAGAAACTGGTGATTTTTACTCAACCGTCTGTCAGCTTTACAGAAAATAGTCTAAAAATTCTCTGAGTGGTCAGAGGTCACAGTAGGCTAGCCTGAGGTAACAGAAGGGCTACATTAACTCAAGTACCTGCTAATCATAACAAAGTTAAAATACACAGATCCACTTCTGTCAACTAACAGGAAACTGAGGCTGAAACATGAACAAATCCACTATATGCACAATTTCTGCTCCTGATTTTTATGAGTTTTTGAGAATTACACAGCAGGATGACATGTCAGTAATTTCAACTTTGGTCCAAAAAATAAATAAATATCACTATTACCCACCTGCTCTACAAGTTTGTTTATTGCAACTTTGTAAAACTTTAAACAGAATCTGAACGTCTCTTTAAAACTGTTGTGTCTAGAATTGAAAAGTTAAAAGTGTAAATCTTGGTACTCCAGCAGGACATGCTGGGCCAGGTATCAGGAGGGAGGGAGAAATAAAAAGAACATCCAACCAAACGTGATGATCCGTTTCTTGGCTCCTCGTTTTAAAGGGGAGGGTTTGTTGTTGATTGAATCCAGGCTCCCATACTTAACTCAAGGGGACTTAATCTATTTCTTTCTTATGTGGGTGTGCTTGATTGACTGATTATCACCACCTTTTGGCCGTCCTCCCTTCCAATCAGCTCCTGTGAGCGCCCCTTCGCTTTGATTGATTTGCAACAGTCACAGAGAGCCCTGATGACGGAGCGCCTGCCTAATGAGCATACATCAAGAGGAAGTGATGAGGGGCGTGTTGAAGACACGCCGTTAATGCACATGGCGCCGATCTGCCCCAACAGTTGTCCTCTATTTTGACATCTGAGAGGAAAAACGGAAACGAGTTGCTGTTTTCCTAACAGGGAGGATTGTTATATTTATTTATGCTAATGAGATGCTCTGAGTCCTGGGAGCAACTTGGTAACTGCTGCTGAAGTTTAGCACACTGTAAAAATCAGATTTGCATCAGAGGTTGTTACCCCATGCAGAGTCAGAGAGGCAACGAGAAATTAACTGGAGCTTGTTTTTCTGTTACACATAAAATATCACTTTTGAAATTATACATTATAGTTTGTCAATCACAGAGTGTTACACAGATTTAGCTAATCTGGACTAAATCAAAGATACAGCCTACATTAATATTAATCAAACTGTCCAAAATCAAACAACAATAATAGTTTAACAATTATTTTTGCCCTTCCTTTTTCAGTATTTTTGTAAATATCCTACTGTTTAATTTTGTCTTGGAACAAGACAAAATTACCTTACAATGAACTTTTTTGTTTGTTTTAAATCATTAATATTGATGAAAAAGTACTGGCTCCTTTGATAGATTATTTTATATATAATATGAGGAAAAGTTCTTCATATGAGTTTAAAAAAATCTGCCAGTGGAATAAATACCTTTTCACCAATATTAACTATTTAAAACAAACTTCTATTTCTTGCTGAAAAAGTTAGTTTTGGTTTTTTTTCAAGTGTACTAAGATATTTATACTGGAAATTAAACCAAACTGAATTGGTAAGATTTGTGTTTTTACAGTGCTGCATTACATTTATATTCTTTTTGTATTTCATTTTCCCCTTTCTGTTCTAATTCTGTGTCTAAGGAAAGGGCAGAGAAATGGAAATGAGCCCAACACCTTGGCTAAGCTCCCTCCAAACCTGGAGGGCTTGGCAAAATTCATAATATTTAAGGCTTCAGAAAAATCACAGACTGAGATCAAGGAGCAAAATACAAGGAAAAATAGATGGAGAAAAATAAAAGCATGCTTAAAAGTGCAAAAGCAGTGACCTCAAACAATGAGAAATATCGACTCAGAAGAGAATACATGCAAGCAAAAGAACGACAGTGATGAGTCATGGTTCTCCTGAAACCTTTAGCTGAAGTATTTTAGGCTAAATGACCACTTAGGAAGCCCACACTTTAGTTTGCATAGCAATGTTTGGTACCAGAGAAGCCAAAAATGTTGTTTGAAGACTTTTTAGGAAAGATGTGCAGCGACATGCACAGCTAAAGGCTAACAACTCAGGCACTGATGCTGCTGCATACAAATTATTCCAAATCCATCCATGATTATTTAAACCAAAATGTTTTTGCTGTAAATACAAAAAAAGGACAAGTTTGTTTTCTGTTTTAGCCTGTAGTCACAGCAACAAAGTGTGCATGGAATGAGCAGCTTCTATTTCACCAAAATGATTTTCAGAGGTTCTTTAGGAATTATGATCATATTTAAAAATCTGAGTAAAGATGAGAGAAATATTTTCTACTGAACAGGAAAATATAAAATGCAAATTAGTAGACAAATGAATGAACGGAAAGTACAGACAATGTAACTAATACTATATTTTTCACACCTATCCATAAAGAACATAAATCGTGTCATTGTTCAGTTTTCTTGTTATAATTCAGCACATGAATAAAATGTGCTGATCAAAGCATATGGAGGTTTTTCTTTGCATTAACAGTTTTTCCATAAAAACAAGGAGAGTATCATGTAATTGCTAATAATTCTGACCTCAGATGTACACAGAGGACCTCCACCTGTTCGTGGTTCAGTTTTCACAGATTTGCATAAACACACATTTCTCTGTGGAATCAAATAAAAATTATTCAAAGAAACAAAGAAAAGGCATGTTGGGAAGCTAAGCTACTGAGGCAAAATGCTACTTGACGTTTGCAAATCCGTCCATCCACTTATTTTCTCTGGTGCTGACAGGTGGTACCAAACAGGAGAGATAATCAAGGATACAGACATTAGTTTTGCAGTTCTGCTAACATGGTTTTCAATGTGTGTATTAATGCATATCAATATATATCAGGTGTGTAAAACCATTAAAACAGGAAGTGATGAGTGTGGTTCACTGTAATCAGGTTATCTTTGCTTGGCATGAAAATCTGTTGATGACTTAAAGTGCATGAATGTGATAAAAAGCAAAAACAGAGGCAAATATGTAAGGCAGCAAATGCTTGCTGCAGCATGAGGTGCTGGTTATTTTAACTTTAAATTCCAGTCTCAAGTCTTAAAGCCATAAAACGTTTCTGTGTGTGTTTTGTATGTTTTCCTATCCCATCCATGCTGTTAATCATCGTGGTTCAGGTTGTGAATTGTCCCTTGTTATTACATGTCACACTTCCAAACAGCCCAGTTTGCAGGGACTTGTTGCCTGCACAGCGGGTTCAGGGAGAAAAACACTTTGAGAAGCACATGACTTTTCCTTCCTATTGTTGAGATGTTACTACACACACAATGCTGTTGCCTGATTCTGTCACAGAACAACCCATTTTCAGATGCGTGAATAAAACATTTAGGCACCTTTCTTCAAAACTGCGGGTTTGTTATGCAAATGAACGCAACATAAGACAAGGAGCATTACTCCGAGTCCGAGCTGAAGCACCCATTCTGTCATATATCATACAGCTTACTGTCTTGTTCAGTAGCAGAAAGATATCCAGAGATATATCAATGTTTTCTGCCCAACAGCCTCAACCTCATCCTGCTGCTGGTTCACAGCAGACGCTTCGCTGCAGCCCACCGTCTTCCAGGGTGTCGGTATTTGCATCATCCAAAATTACCATCCAATCTGTTCTCTGACTACTTCAAAGCGGCGCTGAGCTGATTGACACAGAGACATTCATACCTCCCATTGGGAGAATGGGCTGTCTGCTGTCTGGTATCTGGACAAGTCCTGTCCTTTACTGAGCATTTGCGTCTCACTCATGCACGAAGCTGTCATTTCCCCAATGCGTCAGCCCACCAGAAAGGTGTCACAAGGGATTAGGAGAAGCCTAAGGGGGATTAAAGTGTTCTTGACAGACTGGCCGCTTCACTTGCTCCAAAACTTTATTTGTATTTTTGTTTGTGGGAAAGTATTGGCAGAAATGCAACTAATACGGAAAACTCAAGAGCCTTTATGAAAAAGTGAAGAAAAGTGGGGTTTTTATTGCAGCATCGTTACGCCACACATTAAAAAGATTGGAAAAAGTCAATCCTTAATTTAAGCCTTATTCTCGCATGTGACACAAAGGCCAGCTTTTATCCACTCTTCAAAATAGGAAAGAGAAGAGAGCATATGTTGTGATAGACTGAAATGGTGACAGGAAAATATTTGCTTATCTACAGCAAGGATGATGAAATCGACTGGAACTGTCACAAAAAAAGATCATAAAGGACCAATGACCAGATCTAATGAGGATGATCCTAAGAAAAACGGCTAATATCTTCTACAGACCAACAAAAAGCCAAATCTTGTGGTTACCAATTCTCTTAAACTGCTCTTAGTTATTATCGACATGCTGTAGTAAATTATTTTCTTGACACAGATCAGTTCCCATTGAACTTGAAAAATGTAAAAATCAAACCTAATGTTTCACTTATAAGTAATTATCATGTCTTGCATAACATTTTTGCCAAATATTATTGGGAAGGCAAATGATCTTTGGCTTCAACCCACGACAGCAGAAGAAGTGAATGACACTTAAGTCGTGACAGCAAAGGATCTAAACGTCTGTGTTGGTTTGATCTTCCTGTAAACAATCTGGGTGAATGATTACATGCGGCGTTCCTCATGGCTCCATTCTCGTGCCTATTTTATTCAATGTGTAAACCCTTGCTCTCGTTCTTATTATGACGTTTTACAGTATCTCTTGGTACATGGATGCTGATGATGCATGATTTTCAACACCCATTAGTTGGTTTTTATTCAGTAAATTATGTCACTGTAATGATGTGTTTATTCATCAGGCAGCTCTATTAATATACTACATTGGCTATTTGATAACGCTAACATTTCCCCCACTGGATAACTGTGCTTAAAGTTTTGGTTCTTCCAAATGTTTCACAGTGAGATTATATTGCAATAGAAGATTATTCCATATCTTTGGGCTTTTTACACAACTTTACATATAATTATTGATAGCGTTATGCCTCCTATTTCCAATTTCCATTTCATACATTATAATGTGATTGTTTTCACTTTATGCCTCAGCACCTCTTCAATTTGTTATCCACATTTCACCTCTTATCACCAACTTTCTCCTATACTTTCCAACTTTTGATGAGCCAATTATCGTCAAAGGGGCTGTTTGCGATTTCCCTGCAGTCGAGCCGTTCATTTGCTTCTCGCTAATGTCCAGAGTTTTTAATCAAGCAAAGAGACGACGAAGAAAAAAAAAATACAGTGTGGGCCATGCAGAGTGTATTAATCCTCCTCCTCCCTCTCTGCTATTTTCATCTAATTAAGGGTCATTCTGTCTCCTGGCCACATTAGGACACTGCACACCCATCTCAGCCCACATAATTAAATGTTTCTTTGTGCTTGCCATCTGGAGACCTCATCTCTTTAAACATGCATGTCAAATTGATTTCCTAATAATGTTTATATTTCTTTTCACCGCTTTGTTCTCATCCAGCCTTAGCTGTTTATGTTTATTTTTGCTTTCATCAGCAGCAGCACCCATCATAGCTGCTCACACACAGCTTGGAACAACAGAACCCTTGAGGTAGTTTGCAGCACCAGCACAACACAACCAGCAAGGCTGACATAATGAAGTTCAAAGCAGCCCAACAATTTAATGTATAAATAATTGCATATTTATGCAGTCAGGGCATCGCTAAGCTGGCACTTTGAATATGCTGTGAACATCGTCGCTGTAGCTTTCACCGAGGACACAATGCCTGCTCAGTTGTTTTTTTTTTTGACGCGGAAGATTTCATGGTTCATTTTTGCATCAAAGACTGGCAGATTATCCATGTTTCAACAGTAAACAACATTTCTCTGTCAGCCCAACGAGGCGATATGCGATTAAATCCCCAGGTTGATTCAATAAGCACACATCTGAAGCGCAAAGTGATGTTTGCTGTTCTTTTCCAGGACCCATGTCCAAGCGGATCATCGTCTCCTTCTCCCCTTCTCTCTCTCTCGCTCTTTGTTGCTATCAAATGATAGTTAAAATACAGACATATGTGTAGCCAGAGAAGCGTTGAGCGCTTCTCATTCTTTTTTTCTCTGAGTGCAGTTGAGGATTAGTCTGTGCCTGAGTGCCTAGAATAATGATCACTGCAGCAGAGAACCACATTTTCACATTCCAGGAGATAAGGAGTAGGCAATCTGCAAGCAGAGGATTTACCCGGCTCCCTGTGGCTTATTGTGAAGCTAACAGAAAAGTCACCACCAACAGCCAATAACTGGTCTTCAATGTACCATGCACCAGCAGGAAGCCGACTCAGTACTCATATTTTTTGGACCCAGAGGAGTATAAGTCACTCTGAAAATGGCTCTGAAGGTCTAAGTGGTGCCTTGCAAAAGTATTTTTATCCTTTGATCTTTTTTTCACATGATACATGGCTTCCAAAACGTTTCATAAATAAAAACCTAAAAAAAATGGTGTGGGACACTTTCTTCTACTCTGATGCCCGTTTGTAATGGAAACAGCTCCTGTCAGGTGCCGACATCCACTGCTGTCCTTCCAACTTGCAATTTCACTCTTGCATGTAATATATTGTGCAAACCTCTACAAACCAGGTAAATTCTTGATTTTGTTTATGGGCAAAATGCTGGTAATAATCCGCTAATATCAAAAATACACAGTTTCACTGTTGTGTTTCTGTTAAAATTAAAATCCGAACTGAAGTCACACATGAAAATGTTTGCAACAAGTCAAAAATCAGCAAGCTGCACCACTTTGTGTCTTTATGTTTCTGTCAGCAGCAACATCTGGTTGTTGATCATGTGACTCGTGATGTAAAAAACGTTTTTCCACTGCAGTTTTGAGAAATACACAAATTTTGATACAACTGAAAAACCAATGCAAAAACCTGATAAGAAAAAACATTCAGTTTTTTTTTTTTTTTTTTTTAACTCCTGTGATTCCATTAAAAATCACATTTAAGGCGACAGGAAATGGAGCCACTGATAGTTGACAAGATGTCCTGGCTGCACAAATTAGAAATGCAGGGTGGAGGAAAATGTTGATTTGTTGTGATTGATAACAGCATCTCAATATTTATTGATCATTTAGCCCCAGGATGATATCAAAGTTGTTCCAAACACTGACTGACCCCCTCAGGGTCCATCAGACGTTGTCCATGTCTGGCCTGAATCTTTTTACCGTATTTTCCGCACTATAGGGCACATAGAATAGAAATTTGTTCTGTACTCTATTATTACACATCCACATTAGTAAAGAACTGGTCCCCCGAGTACTTTATATAGTCGGCTTCCCCAGTCGTGGTTTCACTCACGGTGTTGGTGTTGCAATATTGTGTCCAACTGCTTTCTGGGTAATAGACCAACCGACATGCTGCCACCGCAGCCTCTGTCTCTCTTCACTCTGGCTTTAAATGTTTTATCAAACTTTATTAACAAACCAGCGTTCTGACAACTATCCCAGCAGGCACCACGCACTTCTTCTTCTACGGGGGAAAATAAAGTTGCTAGACCTGTTGTGACTCAATATTGGTCCATATATAAGGTGCACCGGATTATAAGGCGCACTGTCAGCTTTTGAGGAAATTGAAGGTTTTTAGGTGAGCCTTATAGTGCGGAAAATACGTTACCTTCCAGATTTGTGAAGGAGGATTTCATATTAACACTTTTGAGCTCCTCAAATAGGTCCGGGAGGTATGACAAAGTTTTGCTAGGCTAGGTACTAGTGTTAGCTCATCTGTTTGCCAGACTTTTATATATGTTCTACTTGACTGTCAATGATCCAGTCCTAAAGAGTGTAAAGAGGAGAAAAACAGAAAAGTTGGTCAAGTCATAGCGAGAGACAACAGCTAACACACCTTCCACATCCTGTTCAGTCTAAATGTCTCCTCTGAATGTTGTTTTAAGGTGTGAAGGTTCATCCCAGGGTTACATCCTGGATGCAAGGCTCAGATCAGACCTTGGTCCAGTCTGGAGTCCAAGACTTCAAAACTGATCTTGATCAAAACAAAATCTCTCCATCCAATTTGAGCGAGTTTGAGATTGTTTGCAAGGAGGAATGTGCAAAGAGGTTCAAACATACTCCAATGTTTTTCCTTCTAATTCACAATTAGGCTTTAGTTTGTTGGTCAGTCACATAAATTCATAAAGTATATTGGGGATTGTGGTTTTAACAACAGAAAGCTTTCTGTGAGAAGCAACTTTCAAGGCCTAATCTTAGTTTCTTTCCCTCAACTGAGCAAATTATGCATCTTACCTGAAAAATGGCTTGATAAGGAAAGCCATTTTCAGATTTAATGCATTTTGAAAAGCTAAAATGACAGAGACACCAGGATGTGCTTCTGAAGAACTCAGAATAAAACATTTTCTGAACATTTTCAGAGAAGAACTATTAAACTACAAAAAATATCTTAAAAAATAGACACTCACACATAACACCCAAATCACAAGACAACAAAAGCTTGCATAATGCTGACATGATAATCTGAAACAGCAGAACAGCTTGTTCTGTTTGTAACCCATTTCTCAATAAACAAGAAGAGCGAGAAAAATGCCAAATAAGCTGTTCAAAACGCAGGCTCCATGGCATGGAAATAATTCATTTTTATACTCCGAATCTGTTCAGTGAAACTCCTACCTTTCCCACATACTGCGCATCCGGTCCTATGTGTTCTTCTAAAACAAAGAATTGGTTCCAGATCCAGCCACGCTTGGGTCTGTGATGCACCTCTGTCTCCCCGCTGGCCAATCTGGTCTGGTTCTTGGAGGGCACTTTGGTAGGAACGTGATGGCCCGAGCCAGAGCACCTCTGGATGAAGCAGAGGCAAACCAAGAAGGGACAGAGGCAAGAGGTGGTGGGTATCCTCATGGTGGCGCGGCGCTGTGCAACTGTATTCCTTCACTCCGAGGCGGCGAGGTCCTCCCACCACTGCCGCAGCAGCCGCCTCCAACAGCCACCGCTGCAGTGGTCCAGAGAAAACGACAGTTTAAATCCAAACTATCTTCCAAGGGGATCCTCTAAGGTTCATGGTCCAAAACCAAGGTGCATTTACATTATGGAATTTCCCAGACTCGGATCGACTTTTCAAAGCAACGCCAGCTTCTGGGTAGCTCTCCCTAAGAGAAGGGGTTATTCCAGGAAGCCATTCTGGATGTCCTGAAAGAGAAAACAGAGGAAACACAGATTAATTTGATGGATATTAGAGTGTAAATGTCCACTAATTCCTCCAATTAAATTGCGGCTCATAAATCCTTCTAGACGAGGACACACACGTCAAGCTGTCTGACTGTGAGAGCACACAAAGGCAAGAAGGAATCCTGCTGCATTATCTCAGCTGCTTCTCTCATTACGCACATGATGGAAATATCTTCTGACTTAAAGAGTAGCGCTGCTAAGGTTGTCTCAGCCTGAACCGTCAGAGGTCTGCTTGGTCACTGATATCGCCTGATGAGATCAACATCATGAATCACAACCATGAAGCCTTGGGAATCTGCCTCAAAGCCTGACTTGACTTTATTAAAAGTAAATTCATGTGTTTTGACTTTGACGTTAGTGTGTTTCTGATGCACTGTGAGTAATACAAATGCAAGTTTTTATAAATTGGCTGTTAGTGTTTCATCTTAAAGCTGCAAACCTTTAAGTAGGATATTATACAAGTAGTGAATGAATGGAAAATACTGATCGTTTTTAACTTTTTTATGTTTTTACCAATAAGAATTCAAGAGTTGGCGTTTATTTTCAACCACTTTGAGTCAATATTCTGTAGCGCCTTCATTCTCTGCAAATACTCTCTTCTTGGACATGTCTGCCAAAACTATAAGACTATAAACCTTACCAATAATCACATGCAAAACATTTAAATCTCAAATACAATGGATGGAGAGTCTCTGGAGAAAAATCTGTCTTCAGGTTTGTCAAAATTTTACAGTGGATTTAGGTGCAGACTTTCACTGGACCATTTTAACACGAATATGCTTCTACTTTAAACCATTCCATTATTATTTCATTATATAACATTATATGGTCTAGTTTTAAGTCTCTTACAGCTCTAACAGATGTTCTCCCATCCCCACATGATGACACTGCCACCACCGTAGGGATAGTGTGTTCAAGACTTGCTGAAGTTACTGTGGGCCTCTTGATTGCTTCTTTCATTATCGCTCTACTTGCCCAGTCTATCAATTTAAGTGGACAGTCATGTCTTGATTGGTTTGCAGTAGGGATGTAACAATCAAAATATTATTAATGGTTTATCAGCTTAAAATTAGTTCCTTTTGATTAACTATAATGACAGTTTAGACCTTCTGTCAGTGTTGTAGTGTGGCTGCATTCTAGCAGAGGGCACTGTTGGTCATCCTTAAGTGGAGTCAGTTGATACAGAAACAAAGATGGCAGGGTCATACCAGAACGGGAATGAGAAACGGTCCCAACAGAGTCTGATCCTTAAGTTTTACATGAATACAGCTGACTCAAAAAATTAAGATGTATTGATGTTTCCTTTTTTTAAATTCTGCATATTATCAAAAATTTAAGTATTCATGTTAACAAAAGACAATCAGACGTCTTGATAAATGAGAAAATTGAGGTTTTCTCATTTAATTATTAGTCGATTGATAAATTCAAGCAACTTTAGATTAAAAAGCGATCCATAACTTGCATCCCTGACTGCAGCTGAGTCAGTGTATTTATATTTTGGGACGACAGAAAGCAGAAAGCAGTTAGTTGCACTTAATTTTATTTAGGGGTATCATTATAAAGGATGTTTTCCTCCCACAGTCCAAAAACATGACTGTTAGGTTAATTGGTCTCTCCAAATTGTCCCTAGGTGTGCATGGTTGTTTGTCCTGTATGTCTCNAACGTCAGCTGGAGATAGGCACCAGCAACCCTCCCGACCCCCCTAAGGGACAAGGGTGCAAAGAAAATGGATGGATGGATGGATTATAAAGGAGTCCAGTACTAGTGCTGGTCATTTAAAATTTCCCTTTAAACCTTTTAAAAATCATAATTTCCTTCAACTTCATAATTATTCACTACTTTGTGTTGGTCCATCAAATAAAATAACAGGTCCAAAGTTGTTTGTTTTTTTGTCAAAATGTAACCAAATATAATAAATAGTCTAGGAGTATGAAAATTTCAGATAGGCAGTATATGCATGGTTGAAATAGACACTTTTCCTATAGTAACGTGTATCCAATTTCTCAAATGTGATTTAAAAAAGTGTATCTTCAAATGTCGACATTAGCAAAAAAACAAGAAAAATAACAATTGAAATTCTGTCTTAGTGAGCATACAGGAAAATGTCTGTCAGCCACTGCAAAGAATATGGATCCACCAGAAAGCATCAGTGAGTAAACCGTCTGTTCTTGATTTGGATTTTAAATGTAGATTTGCTATTGTGGTGATGCAGATTCATAAAATCAGTGTATTTCTTGCAAAGAAGAATGAATCATTTGACCTTGCTGTTCTGTAGTGTCCATAAAGCTTCAGCGGAAAAATAAGACAAGAAACTGCTGATCTACTGAAGGTTGAATCATGGAATCTGTCAGCTTTTTCTATCATCCTTTGGTGTAGATAGAAGGTATAACACACTACAAATATCACTTTCATTATCTAAAGACTGATTTTTAAAATATGAGCCTGAAAATCTCAATGAGTGAAATGTATCTTTAATATGAAGAGATCATTAATAAAAGTCAAAACCTAAATCAAACTGTTCTCAGAAACACCATACTCTGTATTGAAATGTAAAGTTTCTAACACTAATTTATTATCAGTTTAAGTCAAAGCTTTCACAGTTTTGATGTTGCATCATAATAACCTCTGCATAAAAAAATGTCTTACGTTGAAAAAATAGATATTCAGCAGCATTAAAAACTCTCCAACCTTCACAGAAACACCCAACTGCAAGCTGTTAGTTCCCAGCCTGCTCCTTCCTGAGGTGCTAACAAGATGGTTGATCAGAGCGTTTGAAGATTTACAGAAAAGAACCGAAACACAAAAGAGGAGGGCTGACTGAGACTTATCCAAAGGATTATGTGACAGGCATGGCAGAGGAACAGAGGAGCTGCT
The DNA here is from genome assembly GCA_903067075.1 of Micropoecilia bifurca. Lineage (NCBI taxonomy): Eukaryota > Metazoa > Chordata > Actinopteri > Cyprinodontiformes > Poeciliidae > Micropoecilia > Micropoecilia bifurca. The sequence goes on along the minus strand of CAEGAF010164476.1, from coordinate 280 downwards.
CTACCTACAGTGATTCTTCTGCTAGGTAAAGCTTGTAGTTTGATGTAGAATTCATCTCAGCAAAAATTTGGCATGAATACATTAGCATTAATAATAGCTTATGTTTGTATAAACACTAGCAGAAAGCGTTTGTTATCGCTGCATTTCAATACATCAGGTGTTCACAGACAACACAGGCTGGATGTGACTCACTGTTAGAATAACTCACATCATGGTCACTGGTTAAAACAACACTGGAGCTGAAAACTACTCAACACTGCTGCCACTTTATATATTATAT
>CAEGAF010164465.1:0-14957 GCA_903067075.1 Micropoecilia bifurca | reverse complement strand
GAGCCCGACTTACTGCCGGCAATGCGGACCAGACTCTGACACCGGTCATACAGGGACCTGACAGCCCGTATCAAAGGGTCAGATACACCTGAAACCAAAAGACCTTGAATGTTGTTGTGTCTTTTTAGCAGGCTAGTATCTCACTGTTGTGGAAAAACTGTGTCTTCCTCGCAGAGATTTCATTTTGCATTGGCACAGGTGGATATGCATCAGATTTAATGTTTCCCAAATGCAATTTTAAAAATAAAGTTTAAAAAGTACCTAAGAAGGAATGTGTAACAAGTTGTTAATTCTAACATTGGATGATGTTCATGTTACTCCATGTCTGTTCATTTCTTAGAGTAAAAAGCTTGTTTTACTTTTAGGGTTTTAATTGGATTATTCAAGAATAATTGAAGAGCCGGCAAATATAAATGGCCTGTAAAGCAGTTAAATGTTTTCTTTAAATGTTTCTCCAGCTTTTGTAAAAAAGTTTGAACTGCATGACCACAGTGTCAATGAAAATCTGTGTCTACACTTGTCTCCTTAGTATTTATGAGATGCCTCCATCATGCAACTATTTGAAATCACAAAACACCACGACGAAGACGGAAAGAACTCCATAGCTGTCAACAAATCTGCAAAGGTAGAATGGAAAGATATGATCATAGTTTGCAATCACGGTCCGAAATTTCTCTGAACATTTACAATCTTTGTCTGCCATACTACATGCCAAGTTTCCATTTAGTCTGTGACGGGTCTAAAGAGTAATTCCCGTGAAGCAATCAGCTGAAAATGAAAATATCTTTTTGTTAAATGCACCTGACCTGTGATATGTTATGTCTTTGTCATTCTGGGAGCAGAATCTCAATTCCCAGTTGCTTCACTTGGCTGTCACAGTTAATAATCCTTTGGTTTTCTTTGTCATTACAGCAATACATTGTGGCACTCCAATTACCATAGCTATTTTAGAGCTGTTATTAGAGTACTGTTGTGGTTTGGACAGTTGCATCGTGTTATCATAGTTACATCACTGTGCAGTTTATTACATAGTTCCGTTCACATGGGAAAGTTGAACTGAACTAATTTTTGCCCACATGCTGAGACTGAAGGCCAAGAAACCGGATTTCATTTAAAGCCTGAGCAATTCTGCCATGTAACTATTACTGGTATGTCTCAGACTCATGTTATCTACTGAAAGAAAATCACATTCACAGATGCAACCCATTCATGGCACCAACAGTATTGCTTTCCCTGTGTAACATCTATATACAAACATCCATTGAAATACAAAAACACACTTACAGTATGATAACTTCATGGTTTCCCCTCAGCAGACCACTTTGGCTCCTTTCATCTGGAATATTGAGGCTCAGGAAGTCCTTCACTGGAATGTGCAACAAACAATTCCAGATCTCCCTCTTGGAAAACTGGAATGATAGGAATGACATAAGTATTTAAGCAGGAGTAAATAAAACATGTGTAGGGGTCTCTACAAACTTCCGAGAGGATGCTTTAAATTAAATGTTTAAATTAAATTAAATGCATGATGTGAAATAAAGAATTCAGGTGGGGTTTTTTCAGTCACAAAACTGCACAAAATTATTTGAATCTACCCAGAATTGGACAAAACTAGGCAACAGATTCCACCTTGTCATTATTTATTAAACAAATGTGAAGACAATATGCACAAAAAGTGTGCTTCTATGCACTTGAATAATGAGTAAGCGTAACTTTCTCCATTATATCAAGAAGTGTCTCAAATGCTCACTAAGTAAAAATTAAAAATATTTTTAACATAAACTGTATTGCACAAAATGCTTTTAAACCAGTTCACATCTTCTGAAACTCATATTCATAACTTGATCTACAGGACTTCCCATAATCATTTGGTATTTCTCCCACATATCTTCTGTAAAGAGAAAAAATAAAATAAAATCAGTAGTCAGATTTGTACTTTCTAACGTGGTTTATAAGCTCATTAGGAAGTCTTCAAAGCACCACGTTTTGATGCTATAACACGAGAAAAAACTATGGAACTAAAGCGTAAACGTGAGAAAAATATTTACCTTCTTAAAGCAGATAAATGTCGCCATCTGGTGGTGAAAATGAAAATGTTTAATACGTTAAAATGAAAACAAAGAAAAAACAGTTTAAAATAAACATACCATACAATAGGTAATACATATGTCGCCGTAGAAACACTACCACACTAACCTAAAATAAATTGTATTAGTGTTAGCTGAATCTGGAAAATAAAGACGTAGTTCATACTGGACGTCAAGACGTCGCCAACCGTCCGTTACCAAGGAAACAGCTACTCCATACAAACTAGAGTCCCTAAAAGTTAAACGAGAAAAAGCGCAAATTGGAATTATCCTTCGAATAAATAAACGTAGTGGCACCGAATAAGCTTATGAGTAAGTCTACGACCTGTTAGCTGAAACAGCTCTAAAGTTTATATTGTTTTTATACATTTCTAGGCGAGACTCAGAATGGCAGGAGGCGAAAGGGCGTTTGAGCAGACTTTCTCTTTCAGTCCTCTTCCTGCTAAGAGCTTCTCTTTCCAGGAGGACAAGAACACCTTGACGCTGTTGATGAAGTGGTGACGTAAAAATATAGTTAACTGTCTCCCGTTTGTCCAGGTGTGTTGTTTCTCATTGTGGGTTTAATTCAGGTCTATGCTGGGGAGGTTTTCAGCTCAGACGTACAGCTTTGACAGCAACTTCCATCCTTACAGCTGTGAAATGTTTGCTTTGGTAAGACGTGCTCTAATATTGTATTATATGTATTTTACTGTAAAATATGAAAGCGCTTCTTTATTTTTATTTTATTTTTTACAATTTTCACTTGAAAATCCCATACTTTTTGAGACTTAAATTCCGTTTCCCCCTATTTTCTCTGCAAATCTTCAAAAATGAGGTGTTCTCCCTTTTTTCACACCCCTTCATTTTTTAGTCTAAACTGAGTGCATTTGATGTTTCTTTCCATTGTTTATCAGTGCTTCTTCAAAGACCCTCAGGTGATTGCCAGTCTAAGAAATATGGAGGCCGGACTTTGCATGCCTCTTGGTATGTCATCCCCGAGAAATCTTTTTATTTATGACAGCAGAAAATTTACGTCATCTTGACAAAGGCTAAGAGACTCGTGTGTTGTAGAGAGGCCAGTAGAGTCTGTCAGCACAGAGCTTGTGCCCTGTACTACGATCTCCATGGAGTTGTTTGATCCAATCTACTCTTGCGGCATCCTGAGGCCCTCTGGTCATGTAGTTAAATGCTTTCATGATGTCTACCCCGACTATGATGAACTTCGACAGGTGATCCCCTCTTTTTTTACTCCCTCTGCCTGTTTGTATTAATTTCATTTCTGAAGTTAAGTTCAAGACTCTTTTTTGCCTCTGCCAGATGTTACAGGAAGAGGATTCTGAGCACTACTATGTTGTTGGGAGAATGGAGAGGGAGGAGTTTTTGTTCCGCCTTTTCAAGCACCTGTGTCTTGGCGGAGAGCTCTGTCAGTATGAAGACACCATCGACCCCTACATCAGCACCACAAAGAAAATATACAAAGACCTGATAAGGTGAGCTGTAGCACAAGACTTCAATTTATAAAGAAAAAGAAGGTTAATTAAACTCTTCTCTAGGATTCTGGTCTCAAGTTATTCCAAAGTTGTAAAATGTGAATGCCCTGAAAACCAGAAAATAATGTATCATAGCGACTGTGATAGTCTTTCATGAAATCCCAGATAAAATCTTTAGATATTCTCTGGGGTCTTTTTGGTTTTCATAGTAACCAAAAAGACAAATTAATCTGCTTGGAAATATTAAATCTACTTATGAATGAATGCACATGAGTCTGAGTTCCTACATATTTTCAATGTCAAAACCCCATACTTTTTCAAACTAAGTGTCCAGAATTGCTCTGTCACTTTTCAGATTCATTTTAAGAATGCAAAAAAACCTAAAGTATCTTTACATGGCAGGATTGAGGCTTAATTGTGGGGGTTGCAAAAACTGAAGAGGGAAGGAAGACGAAAGGGAAAAAAATATTTGAACAATAGGTGACCAGATGAATGGAAGAAAGGATGGGGATTCTGCTAAGATATATAGATTGGTGATTGGAAAATAATAGACATATGGGTGGATGGAGTTTTTGATAAATATAGTTAACTAATAGAAAAGCATCTTATTTCTTACATTTTTCCACATCTATAAATATCAATTGTGTAGGAACCACACTAAAGGGTCATGCTATACACTTGTTTTAACTTTGTGTTTAACCCATAATATTGTGAAACCCAAATTAAATTTTTACTAAAGATTTTTCTATTGTCAAGGTGTCTTTATGATCCATTCCTTTATGTCACTACTAATCAGTCATTTAATTTGTAGTGTGCAAAAGGACCCAGAAACAAAGAAGATCAGTGTGGTGTCCACCGTGCTCAAAGTCTGTGCTTATGTAAGTGAGCAGTTCACATAAGATTTGGATTTGAAAACCAAAAGAAACCTCTAAAATGAATATTGCTACAGCTGGAGCCACTCAAGAAAACTGCACAAGCATTTTCTGTGTTGTCTTTGTTCTTCAGGATGAGTCTGGCCAGTGTTTTCCTGGAACACAGGAGGAGGAGCAGACCTTTGCCTATTTAATTGTGGATCCTCTCAAACGAAATGTGACTTTGCTCTACCACATCTACGGCGTAGGAAAAATGACACTGTAAGAGCTAGAAAATGAAGACGAATCTGAAATTTTGACCAGCTACAGAATTAATTGTTGCTTGGTCCAAAAATACTGTATCTACATCTTTGATTTTTTTTTTGGTAATTTTTGGTAAAGACACTATTGAAACTATAGTGTCTTGAAAAAGTATGAAAACCCTTTCAGTGCCTTAACTGGAATTGTGAAAAAATAGCTGTAGGTCATATACTTTATTTGGATTGAGTTGAGCAATTAAAAGAAATAAAAATATGAACAAATTTTCCTCATAATAATTTGTGTTAGAAAATCCAATAAAATTAATATTTATGAATAACCACGTTATCACTTACCCGTTATGTCAGAATATGTAGAAAACTCTGGAAGGCACAGTAGCAATTCACTGTAAAGCTTTCAAAAGTAGTTTGTTGTGTATTAAACCATAGTTGAACGTGTCATAATGTGAAGAAGAAGAAGAGACCCAGAGCAACAAACAGTCCAAAGAGCTTTATTGAAACAAATAAATTAATAAGTTAGTTTTCTAAAAATTTCTTCTCAGCAGAAACACATTTTTTATATTTTTTTAAAAGATCAAATATAGGTTAGATTAGAAAACAAACCAACGTTGCATTTTATTCAGTCAACTGCCCCACCATTTGGACTTGGAAGACTTTGTGTTGAGTTTGCGTTTTGCTTATTGCTCTTTCAGTTCGTGCTTTATTCTAACAGCAGCTCCAAAACCTACAGTAGGAAAGCAGCTAAAATAGTAATGAGGTGGAATGTCAAATGGCAGCAAGTCAGTGAAAAGATGGACGGATGGTAGGACATCACTAACAGATGAGAGAACATGCAGATTGGTTCATGCATAGCATTCAGTCAGTTGGACAGTCACTAACTGTTTCTCCTAATCAGGTTTCTAAACTAGCGCCCCGCAGTGGCCTCAGAGGTAGTTGTGTGGAAGCCAATCTTATCTAATGTGACATGCTTGTGACAGCACACATGCCTGCAGAGATTCCTGTGTTGACACAAAATGTCCATGCCTCCAGCTTCCACATCTAAAGGGTGTTAAGATACTGTACGAGTTTCTATGGAGGTACGATGATATGCCGACGATACAGTAATATTCTCAGAAAATTGCAGTAGCTGTAAAAGATTACATTTTTACAGCTAAGTTTTTCTTTCGTTAAATGTTACGCAAAAAAAAGTAAAAAAGCATTCTTTTGTGTTATTTCTACAAAACAAACTTCTTCCAAGCATTTTTTTTTTTATTATTATTATTTTAAGTAGGAGATAGAAAGGCGCACAACACCTTTCACAGAATAAGGAGAAACAAGGCACAGGTTATTTGCTTTATCTTCTTCCTGGAACATATTTTTGTGTGGATTTTTTTCTAAAACGAGGGCCACATTAGGGACAACATGCAACAAAGTGATCTTCCATTAATTATCATGAATAACAACGTCATTCATGGTAACACTGCCTCTAATAAACAGGAATTTCTGCAGTAATTCAGTCCCTAGAAATAAAGCTATCCAAGTATTTTCCATGGAAATAACCAGAAAACCTGAATGGTGCCTAAAGCGACTTCTAGCGTCAAGAGCCATTGGAGCAGAAATAAATCTGAACAGGCCAAGCAATGAAGTACATTCACTGTTTAAAAGTCTCACTTAAATGGAAAAGTGGAGCACCTGAGTCAGCTGGACGTGACTGGGGATGGAAGAATTTCTCACTGGACAACAAACAATTAAGGAATTTTTTTAGCTGTTGCAGAAAGGAAATATGAGCACTAAACATGACATCCATGTTCAAGATCAACAAGTCTGTGGGTCAGATCAGCTGTAGGGTCGTACAGTTCTGTCAAAATTGCTGCATTTGTGTCTAAAAATATAACACAAATCCTAAATTTACATCAGCAACCACAAAACTTTAAAAAAGAAAATAAAATTACATATTTTCTTTAACATGTTTTGTATTTTTAAACACATGGGAATGGCCAGAGGCTAAATTAAACAACAAAATGGCGTTCCGTTTATGAAGTGCCAGTAAAGGAATTGCTTTCATTCTTCATGTTTGTCTGCATGTAACATTTTAATGATCACACCCTTTTGTTCTGAAGCGTCTTAATGAAACGTGCACTAATGATAATCTGAAATTCATGCAATAGACCTGGATTTCTAGAACATCATTCATTGTTCAAAACTGTGCTTTAAGTGAATGTGACATCTGATACAGGAACAAGAGTAAAAACCACCCTTGTGACACGGAGGCTGTGAGGTATTACCTGACTTGTGGCCAGATATGAGTGATGAAAAGCAGTGCAGAAAACTGCTTTCAGCATAGTCCGTCTAGTTTTATATTGAGGATCTAATCTGTCAGAATTCTTTTAATTGAAGTTCTTTAACAATTAATGAGTTAGTATCTTACTTAAAGGAGATAACTCATTCTCTTGCCGTCTTCGTTTATGATAAATATAGACTTGCAGGACCCAGAGACTGAAGCTAATGCTATTTTGAAAGAGGGTTGAAACCAAAATTGTCTTCTAGCATTTTAAAGGCTCCAACTATTAGTGCATCAGAGCAGTTTGGAGTTGCAGCACACAAACGCATCACTAGATTTGTGAACTCTGACTCAAAGAGAGTTTTTCTTCAAGTCACTTCAAAGTGTCCTTGGTGGTCTTTAGATCCAGTCAAAAATAACTCTTGGGAAAAAAAATACCAAAACATGGTAGGAATGTGACCCTGATGAAGGCCACAAGCTGAAATGTGTTGGCTTGCAAATAAAGTTGGTTTCTAGTAGTTCAAGTGTTTATTGAGTCTTCACCTGACAAGAATGGGATGTTGCCAGCCTGTTTTGCTTGAAAAGTTTAGATGAATGCCAGACAGAGTCTGTCGTGATTTCCAATAAATAGAACTGAAATCAAATGTTTCATTAAAGTCAATGATTTAATTTAACAAATTTAAGCCAAAGAAGCTTTAAATACATTTATGATTAGTCGTGACTTTAAATCTGGTTGTTGGCAATGTTCAACCCTGAATTTATTGAAAAACATGATTATGTTTGTAGTCTTTATAGTTGTTTGGTCTAAAATTTATATAATTAGCCAGAACTTATTTAACATTATCTAAGGGTACGTTAACAGTGCAGTCTGAAGTGACCCAATTTCAATTTTTTTTTTTGACGTAATGCGACCTGTATCTGATCTTTTCATGGCAGTGTGAACTAGGAAAGCAAATTATTTTGTTTTCCTTAAATATACAACAGATCTAAATTTTGCCATTTAGTATGTAAATTTCCTAAATTTACCCCCGGGTCCAAAGATCTGGATTTAAACAAAACAAAGACACCAAGAAAACCAGGATCCGACAGATATATTAACCTTTCATTATGTTTTTACAGAACTTCTCTTCAAAAATTCTGGACTATCCCTTTAAAAGCAAGTCTGATGAATAAATATGGCAGGAAATATGGCTGCAAGACAAAGACTTCTGGAGGTTTTGTTTTAAAAGTAAAAGTCTATGTCACTAAAGCGGTCGTAGTTCACACAGTAGTCTGGAAAAATTGCAAAAGAGAGATTTGAGAATTACAACCAACCACCACGGCTCTATTAAATCCTACATAATCCTCAATACAATGCCAGCTAAGCTGGAACCAATATGTGTGTCTTTTTTTACTTTGTTTTTGCTGTTGGGCTTGTTGGAGACCCGACTTCCTAAAGAGGAAATACAAGTGAAAACAAACAACAATTTACACTAAGGTACAGTCCAAATCCACAGTCAATCCAGCACATTATTTTCACTCTGTTCTCATGTGAATCATTTGGGTGATTAACGTCAGATCTGCAAAACAGAACTTCCCTCGCTGGGTGGGACCTTGTGCCGGTGCAGCCTATCCAGGTCCAACTGTGTTTTTCCTTCATGTGTCGATGGCTCTTGTTCTTGCATTGCAATTTCTCTTGAACAAAGGAACAGCTACATTCATCACAGCATCAAAAACTGTGTCGTCACCCTAATGTCGGAAAGGGACTTTCCGACATTAGGGTGTCGGAAAGTCCGACGATTTCCGACGATTGAAGCGCCACAGGGAAAATAAAACCGGACAATAAAAGAGGAAAGAGACGACTCCTCCAGATATCTGCAAAACGTCCTTCCACAGTCTGTCTACAATTAAAGTTTTAAAGTAGTTTTAGATAAACAGCATGGTGTGAGTGGGTGAGACTGCTTCAGTAGTCAAGTACTTTCCTCATCCAGTGAGTTGAGAGGCGTGTGCGGTGAGCAGCTTTGGCTGAGGCTCCTCGTCAGCTGGAGCCACCTAGTTGCCAATGTCTGACCAGCTCCAGAAACATTCACTCCAGGATAAAGGACAGAGGCTTGAGATGGGAGTGGCAATCATAACGGATCTGAATTAAAGGGGAAGTTTGGTATGAGAGGACTCAGCCTAAGGAGGACATACTGTTTAGGGTTAGGGTCTGTGTCCCATTGTCATTCCAAGTTCCCGCTGTCAGACTGGGAGATGTTCAGTGTGTTAGCGGACGGGAAAAGGTCTCTTTGGTCCGTTGGACTGTGATAGTCAGACGTCAGGTCGGGGTCCAGGAGGGAGGACAGCGTGAGGTGAGAGGAGCCTTTCTTCAAGCACTGGGAGTAGAAGTTGAGCATGAGGTCCAACTTGTTTTCTATAGACTGTACCTAAAGAGAGACACACCAACACTGGACTGTGAGATGTCAGCTGCTTTATAACCTTTCTGTTTGGTTAGTTTCACATAGCTTTGTTAGCTGTTTCAATTAGTCCATATAGCTGCACAAATTGGAATTGCGGGGGAAAAAACTGTGCTTAATGGAAATATGCCAAAGGCAAATAAAACAAGTGTTTTGCTAAAAGGTTTTCAAACTAGGATCAGGTCAATTATTGACTATTTCAAAATTCACAAAAGTTAAATGGAAGAACCTTTCTCGCGTCACACAAGTCACGCTATCAACAACCGGATGTGATGACTGACATAAAAGACGTAGAAGACAACAGAAAGTGGTAGGAGGACGACGGAGCTGCATGTTTTTAATGGGCTCATTGTGTGAACGATCTTATTCATGTGTGATTTTAATAGCATTTCTTACTTAGTGGAAATACCACAATTGCAAATTAATGGTGTTTTTTTCTATATTATCGGAAATTCGACATGGCTTTGCAAACATTTGTAATGGAAACGCAGCTATGCTCTTCAAATACCGTTGTCTTCTGGTACCTGTTTCTCCACTTTGACCACACGGCCCATCATGCTGAGCTCGTCCAGTGGGTCCAGTTCTGGAGGCGTCTTCTCTCCTTTTTCGGGTCGCACTTTTTTATCAGGCTGAACACCCCCTCGCCCAATTATCTGATCCACCCTATTACACAGAGGAAACAGGGTCCAGTAAGTACCATGAAGATTAAACATTTCATATTGCGCTTTTTTAAAAATTTCTTTGTTGTATGCTTTAGTTTTCACCAAAGTTACAATTTCTAAAGTCCAAACTTATGGACTGCAATTGGCTACTACCCACAATGTTTTCTGCATAATGTAAATATTTTTAGTGCCTTTTCTGTCATAGCCGTTGGACCAATTTAATCCTAACTCCTAACTTTATCAAAATATGAATGATAAAATGTGCTGCAATTATATAGAATAAGAAACAAAATGACTAAATATTACAATGTTTTATTAGTTTGGTCATTCTCATAAAATCCCAATGAAATGCATTGACGTTTGTAACGACACAAAATGTTAAAAGGCTTGGAGGTATGAATACTTTTCCACTGCAAGCAGTAAACGTCTGCGTTCTGGACTCGTTTTTGCTAAACACACATATATAATGTAACAATTAAGGTGTTATATTTCATCAGCAGTTGTTTCGACCTATTTAAGGAGTTTGTGAAAAACAAAGTATTTATTAAATCCCGGCATGCAAAGATAGGAAATACATTATGCTTATTATTTACGATGACAGAAAACGTATTATGAGATTAAAGTCTTGGTTTTTTTTACAGCTCGTAAAGAAGCAGATGAGTGTTTGTGATATACAGATTAAGGTACCTCATCTGCAAGCTCTTGATGCGGCCCAGCATGTCCAGGTGTCCTGCAGAGTACTGCTCTATGACGTCCTTCACGTCATATGGACGCAGCATCTCCTTGAACTTCCTCTTCGCCACTAGAAACTTCAGAATCCTACACACACAAACACAACACTCTTCCTGTTATTACCTTTCTGCGTAGAGTTTCATAACCGTACCGGAAAGCGCACAGAAGCAACCGTAAACCTTTGGAAAAATGCACAAGCAGGAGGCTATCAAACTATGCAGCTCACCCCGACAATAACAAGATTAATTAACGTCGGCATGACCTTATCATTCACAAGCAGGCCCATAAAGAAAGCAGTCACAAACCTACCAAACCGTGCGGATATATTGAGACACTCAGCGCCTCTCCCAGAGACATTTTCTTATCGGGATTTGCTGTTTCAGCAATTAGCACAGTTCCACGGATAGGATAACACACACACACACACCTCTATTCTATCCCCAGTTTCAGCTCTTTTGTCATTGTGACAGCTGTGCTGGAGTCACTGGTGGACCACAGCTGCTCCCGCTCCCGGGTGCACACAGCTCATAATCACCACCCACACCCGAGTGTGGGGGAGTCGCACCCAGGATTGTTAACCCTATACCACTGTACCAGGTGAACACGTCCACAGACAACATCCCCTGGCATTATTCTGCTTAAAGGTCATGTATGAGGGAGTAGAGCCTGTAACAGAGATAAAAGGGGTGGGGGGATGTGGAGAAAAGTTTAAAGATGTCTGCACCTGGCGTCATGTGTTGCCTGTTACCTTAGATTCCTTTTATTCTCTTTGCCAGGGAGGCTGGCTGTGCAACACAATGTGTCAAAAGAAGCTTTTAAATGACGCAATAAACACAGTAAGCAGTGGTTTCTTCTTCCAGTGGTTGGTTGTGTAAGTGATGGAAAGAACAGATTTTCAGCATGAGAAAGGATACAGTTTTATTTATCAGCAGGAACTCCTGTCTACAAGTTGCAACATACAAACAGTAAAACACAATGAAATCACACAGACATATAAATGCGTCGACACATCTTATGTGCATTATTTTTGAAATAAAAGGGAAAGTTGCGAACCTAACAAGACCCTGCTGTCCGCCTAAACTGACAAGGATGACGCAGTTAAGAGCTCGATATTATTGTAACGCAAAGGCACAACGTGTGAACACGTTTTAGATGTTTGATGTGGGATGACTGGTGAAGATGAGAAGAGCGTGTGAGTAAAACAGGGAAGTCAGTGGAAAGCAGAAGGACTAGGTGGTGACCCGGTGCCTTAATAGCCGTCAGCGCAGTCCCCCCTCTCCTCACGCAGCACTCAGCTTCTTGATGACTTATGCGTTTGGAGTATTTTTTGCAAGCAGTCTTTTCCTAATTTGCAAGTAGGCACAGTTTTTTTTTTCCTTGCCAGGGCGGGCCTCAGGTGTGGGTTAAGGAAAAGGTTGAAAGGGAATGAGGGAGGGTTTTGTATCCTCCGAGGGTTTCTTCAAAAATGCTGACTTCTCCTTCCTGGTCACTAAAATGGCTTTAATAACACGGAGTCAGGTTTCAGCGCCCCCACCGTTATCCAGACAATTTCCAGGCACCGCGCGGCACAGTTGGCACGGCTAACTAAAAGATATTATCGCTTCTCGGTGCTAGGAAGTTGAGATGTAAAAACACGCCGATGACTGGGGGGAGAGAGGAAGTGTCAGCTGTGGCCCAAAATGCTTGCAAAGCCACTGCAAACATTTCTGCAATTCAGCAAAGGTGATTCCCAGATAGTCTCCAATGGCAGGTTTTATCTGGGAATTAAAAATGACTGTTTTGCTGACATGAACCCAAGGTGGGCCAAGACGGATGAGCCACTGCAGGAGCAGGTCTGAATCTTTCTGGATATAACTATCCGCCCCGCTAAGTGACAAAACACAGCCCACGAGGTGAAGCATATGTATAACAGATTAATATAAAGCATAAAAATAATGAGGCCTTAAAAATATTACACCTGAAAGCCACAACAACAAATGACATCAGATCACTATAAATGGAAACCACGTCCAAATTATTTATCTATTAAAGCAGGCACTTCATCAAAGGCTGCAAGCTTGCAAGAACGTTGTTGTGCAGTATCACATTTTCTGCACGTGGGGAGTTACAGAAAAGAAGCGCACAGGCTTTGTTTTCTCCTCTGCTCTCTCCATACATAAACCCAGCAACATACACATTTATTCAGGCAGCCTGGCACTGATAAACCACATACATCTAAAGTGAAGTCTCAGCACTAAAGCCTTTCTGTGTTTCCCGGACATCAATCATGAGCCGTGCTGAGATGTTGCACATGGACCTGTGTGCTACCACGGTGAAAACACCTGCTGTTTACACACCTGCACTATCTTTAGGAACTCCCCCCTTCTTCTATTGTCTGCAGCACAGAGCAGCTGAGGTCAGGGTTATCTGCTGAGTCAAGCACAAGCTATGAGAGGACGGTACCAAGGCTATCAGTGGCATCAGACCGTCACACAGTGGCGCACGCCTGGAATAGGAATCGGACATCTGAAGGACCGCTTAGCCAAACGCGGCGTTTATGACGTCTGTTTGAATTCAGTGCCAAAACAGGTCAAATCAAGCATGGACAGCTCAAAACCCAGGAACTATTTTGTGTGCTGTCACATGACCGTCACTTCAGCGTTTCAGTCTTATTCAAATCTCATGTCAAAAACCAACAAAAAGTGGACCGTGAAGGGAAGTAAACTGCACACTTAACATCTCCTATGAATAACGGGCAAGATACAAGGTGCCGCACTGACAGGTTCATGGACCACGGCGGGGGAAAGATGCACGTTTTCCACACGTTTAATTACTAAAAATCTGAAACGTGTGGTGGATCTTTGTATTCATATTCATTTTCCTGAGTCAGAACTTTGTAGAACCACCTCTCAAATCAATTAAAGCTGCAAGTCCTTTAGTGTGCAACATGCCTGGGTTAGACCAGTGTTTCCCAACCCTGGTCCTCAAGGCTCACTGCCCTGCATTTTTTAGGTACTTCCTTCCTTCAGACCTGCTGATTTCAATCAATGACTGATTAACAGGCCTTTGCTGAACTCCAGTCAGCTGAATCAGGCACATTAGAGCAAGGAAACCTCTAAATATGTAGGACAGTGTACCTTGGGGAATAGGGTTGGGAAACACTGCTTTAGACAACCATGTGACATCATGGAGACCAATTGAAATTATCAGGTTTTTAAAATTATCATTCTAAAACAGATTTACATTTTTACTTTGACTGGACCGTTTTATCAAAGTCCAAATCCTTCAACTGTAGCTCTGGCACACTAATGTCCTAAAAAACCTGTAAGACCGTCACAGCTTCATATTGAGATTAAATCTGACACAGGTAGACTCCTTTTGTTAATTAGGTTACTTGTGAACATATTAGCAGGGAGGTTTCTCTTAATTTTATTGACGGTATTAGAGTAAAGGGGGTAGAATACAGAGGTACATGGTGGCACAGTTTGTTCCACTGTTCCCTTGCAGCAAGGAGCTCATGAGATCAAATCCTGGCACGGTTAATAGAAATACTAAAGTTCAAAATAATTTCTTCAATTTGGCAAAAGAAAAGAAAAGAAATTACACTCGTTTGTTTTGGTTTTTGGCTTTTTCAAGCAAGTGGAGATGGAAACACCTTTGCCAACTAAACTCCACTTCACAAATGTGCTCCTTTATATTACTCAGTCACATAAAATCCCAATAACATACATTCATATTCATAGATGTCGCACTATGAAATAGAAAAAAAGTGAACTGAAGCTCTTAAAGAAGCTTTTACAAAAGCAAATCCTTACAAGAATCTTTTAAATGAGGAAAAAAAGTAAATGCCGTGATCAGATCCAATTTAAGAAAATATTCATGCGCAAGGTCATTTCTTCCAAGGCCGTCATCATGCTGCAAATATAGAACTCCATAGACAGCATCACGCTACCTTGAGAAATGCAGTCAGGCTCCAGTGCTGACATCAGGGACCAGGAAACAGAGGTATTATAAACTGCTTTCATCAACCCCCCCAGGAGTACGGCCCAGCCCCAGCACCAGATGTTTGCTAGCAATTGTAGTTTTTCTGCCACCATCAGTGAAAAAACTTCATACAGGTAATCTGAGTGTGTGTGTGTGTGTGTGTGTGTGTGTGTGTGTGTGTGTGTGTGTGTGTGTGTGTGTGTGTGTGTGTAGGGATGTA